>KN516560.1:0-16708 GCA_000787155.1 Scartelaos histophorus
GGTTGTAAATCTGTAGAACAAGGCTATAGGCAGAGGGAAACTACTAATCACTACTACTAACTACTAAACAGTATCGAAATCAGTATCGGAACTAAATCACGGTTCACCGCCATAAGACCTGGATATCTACATGTTGAAACAGAAGCAACATTTCATTTCATCCATCACCTAATGCCACCTTTACCTTTAGCCTCTTCTCACATATCAGAGAAATGGCATCTGGTGTTAACAACCATTTTGTTTTGGATTTCCACCATGACAGACTTCCAGCGCTGTAGACTTCAGCAGGTGACCCGGGCGCTCACATGAGTCCCAGCCTGGATAAGAGGGCGCTTGTCCCGATGTTTGTCACATGTGATTATGTAACATCCCATATCAACGAGAGCGATAAGCCACCGAGGAACATGCAAACCTGTGTAATCTGGTGACTTCCTTAGCGACCCACCATAAAGAATGTAAAAATGGCTCAAGTATGGTTACTGAGAGTGTAGTCATGGGAACTGGCTCCAAGTCGTCTGACATGACCTGGCCTCACTCGGAATAACATTGCTATGATGGAGATGATTCACTGCCCGCTAACTTGTATTTTTAGGCGTATTGTTTTTCAAGTGCCACTTTGTGAAATTTATGTTCATTTACTTCAGATTAACTCAATTTAAAGGAACGGCGTGTAGCCTGAACTTACAAAGGATGCTTAAACCTCCAAAATTCACTCAGAGACCACACTCGCGCCGCTTAATGATGCTAGTCCTGGAGTTTAGTTGTGAGGATTCAGATTAGAGAGTCTTTTAGGTTTAAACCGACTGGATTTGAGCACTGAAACTGGCAACCCAATGAGTCTGAAGGGATAAACCGGAAAACCAAATTAGTCCATCATGTCCAATGTTTTAGTCATTAAGAATAAATCGGCATTAGAATTCTTACAAGTAACGCTTATATATGATTTAAACAGGTTTTCCCTCATGACTGGGGACACAAATAAATCAAATTCATGGCATTTAAAATCAAAATCTTACATGCAGTTCCTCGAAAAGACTGCGAAAAAGAGAAATGCAATCAAGCTTGAATAAAAATCTCTGGTAATAGTTCTTTTTTTTTAATCATTGAAGTTCCTTGTATTTTTTTAGAGAGTTTTAAGAAGGTTGAGTCAAGGGTTGTACAAAAATAACTGAACTGTACTTTGTTTCACTCCACAGTGCGTGATAGACCACACCTGAAGCCAAAACACCACTAAAACTCACAAAACCAAGGCTGCATTCGCCTTAAAAATGGATTAACGCATTTTTTAAATAAGTAAATTCATGTGTGAGGAGTTCATTGTGATCATTTTTATTATTCATCCATATCGACAAAGGGATCTCTATGGAAACTCTTATTGTACACTATGTTTTATAAATATCCAGACAGGAACAGTTACTCAATAATAAGACAGAGGAAGAGCCCAGTGACTTCCCAAAACTCTCTCACACACCCAAAACTCTCTCACACACTTCTGCTTTATTAAAATTATAACGCAATACATAAATAAATAAATAGTGACAGCTGTATAACTGATTAAGGGTTTTAATTGTGTCTGTTACAGCAGCAGAACGATCAGCCACCGCAGTCTATCTGTTGTAGAGTAAATGGTCCGAGAGCTGAAGAGAAGAAACAAAAAGCGTTAAAAAGAGTTTTAACGCAAAATTTTGTCTACATGCTTCTGACGTAGGGAGTATTATACCGCTGTTGAGTAAGATAACAAGGACTGAGCTGATACTGAGGGCGACTTCAGTGTGCACATATGGTTTTAAAGGAAGTCGTTCAGGGTTTGCGTGGTTTTGCGGCTTGTTATGGCTTCCTGTCATCGCTGTTGTCATAGCGATGTTTGTTTGTTTCAATGCAGTGGCAACAACAGTGGCATGGACAAGTCATCATCCAGAGAAGACGCAGCATGAGCTAGATTGAAAAGCGTCCAAAAGCGTTGGGGCAAACAACATAAACCTATGAATAAAAACAAGAGCATGGCCCAAGCATTTTTCATTTTATTTTTATCTCTTTGCTAGTTTGGAGGAGCTGCAGACCAGAACAAAACCATGAAAAATGTACAACAAACTACAAGACATATTTTTAAAAGTTTTTTTTTTTTTAATGCCAAATGTCCTACTCAAAACAACAAGCTTATGTATTCATGCTGAGCTGGAGAAAGTTTACCATTAAATCTAACTAAAAGCATGTCTCCAGGCAAATGAAGCTCACAGAGGCTAGCAGTTATGAGGCAAATTTGGAGCAGGAAATAAATTTAAGGATAAAATAGTGAAATAAAAACGTCAGGGTCATGTGTAGCAGTTTAATAATAATAATGAAGAATGGGGCAATGTTTTTTTTTTAATACAAGTGAATTGGGGCCAGAGTCTTTGGAGCCAGAAGCACCCACTTCTTATTTGGAACATAGTGGCTAGCAGGTTAGCTATGTTCATTTATGTATACAGTCTATGCTGGAAATATAGTGAAGATAAGATAAGATAAACTTTATTGTTACAGCTTAAAAAGACAATTACACTTACACATAAAGTACAGACAGACACAGTCACAAGATATACGTTTCCATTGTCCATTTGAGCATTGCACAACCATAAAGTGACCAAATTATTTCACCAGCCTTTATTGCACAAATAATTATTTCACCAGCCCTTATTGCACAAACAGTTACTGCACCTTTGAATAAAGTGACTTAAGTGTGCGTTTGTTGTGCAGATTTGTTCAACAGTGCAACAGAAATGGGCACAAATGAGAGTCTATATCTGTTACTCTTAAAGTTAGGCCCTCGATAGCGCCCACCTGATGGAAGAATTTCATATTCACCGTGCAACAGATGAGAAGGGTTTCCCACAATCCGTCTGGCCTGAGCTAGCACAGAATTTTGAAAAATATCCTGCAGAGAAGGAAATGCTTTCAATTTTGTAAAAGTAAAATTGCACTGTGTAACTTTTACTGGCAGGAGCTTGACCACCTGCTTGTCTATGATGATTTTGTTCCTTAGTATCCTCAAACATCTTGAATTTGATCATTTATTGGTGTTTTCATTGCTACAAAATATATACTAAAAAGAGCTTGTATTATCTGTAGGCAGTGCTATCTTCCCAATGATCCGACTCGTAACTTGCTTTTGTAGCATTTACTGTTTTTCCCCCAAAGAGCCCGTTTATCCCACACATTCAAGGCAAAGCAATAACATCAAGAAGATAAGCTCGCGATGAATTCTCTACCGGAAAATTTAGCTTTTCTTTGTAATTTCTGACATTAAACCTGAATCGCACTCAAAATTGAACAGCGCACAAAGTCGACAGTACAAACAAGCGGAGAAGACGGATGATGTTTAGGCACATATAGACTTTTCTTGTGAACAAAGCGTGGCCTAGTTTCTGCCTGTGGAGAGAGTCTGGCATTAAGTGGAGAGGCCTGTTTTAATGGGTTGCTGGGTCAATGAGTAACTTGGAAGGTATGATGTAAGAATGAAACTTCAACTCCGTAAACACTCCAGGATGAGGGATTGGTTGCCGTCTTTAACATCTCGCGTGAACCTGATCCAGCCTGAACGTTATTGTGTTGGGAACATAATCTTGAAATGTATAAGCGAAAAGAGGATATAGTGGTGCACCGCCCTTGGGTAAGGAAGCAGCTCACTAAAAAAGGAACTAGAAGGGTTGGAGGACATACTAAAACAAAAAGCACATAGGGTTCTATCTTATCTTTAAATCACAGCTCAATAAAGATTCAGATTTTCATAAAGATATAAGACTAAGACTGATAGCATCTTGTTCAAAGCAAAGTTAATAATGGGAATTACGACTAAGTAACTGCTGTTAATTGCCTGACCAGCCAATCCCTTCTACATTGTGTTAAAAATCTATAAAAGGAATTGAAACTGAAGCATGGAAATCCTCTGTCTAAACTTAAGACGGACCAACTACAGCTGCTTATTTGTATCACATGTCTCTCAAATGTGGAAGATCTATCTATTCTTGAAAATTCTCTGAATATTCAGTACAAAAAATAGAACTTCTTTTACTTGAAATAAGTCATAAGTTTGGTTCTTTGATTCCATGTCCTTTATGTTGTTTTTTTCAATTCTTTTTTATGCGCAAGAATTTTGTTTTTGACTCAAACCCGCCTGTCAATCACGCCCTCTGAAATCAAGGAGACATTTTTACGGCGCCAGATCCTCTTGTCTTTTTAAAGTTTATAAAAGCGAGTTGTTCTGGCTGGTCTTGTAACTGGCTGTTTCCAAAGTGCTGCACAGAGAACATAAAAGTGAAGCAACAGAAAGGTAAAATGCTCAAAATTTGGGTCATACCAGTCCTAAAACTATAAAACCAGTCAAATCAAATAAGAGAAAAACATAAAATAAAATAGCAGCAAATAAGAAAAACAGATAAAATAAATAAAAGGCACAGAGGAACATGCAACTCAAGTGGGTCTTAAGACGAGACTTTAAACACTCCTTTAAACTACTTTAAACACTTTAAACACACTGTGGGGGCTGTTCGTACATGGCGAAGCTCAGGGATCCAAAGCTTTTTCACGGACAGATCTAAGCCATTCTAGTACTTCTTTATGTATTTATTTAAAAAACAATTTAAATTTAAAATAGTTCGTAAACTTAATTCTATGTCTTGTAAAGGGAACTCCCCAGAAGCAGAGTTAGCTAAAGAATATAACAGATTTGAAAGACGATATGAAACCGGGCGGTTAAGAATCAACGCTCATACACATCACTTTGGTCATAACCACAATCGTGTGAACCATTGTATGAATGTGGAAATTTCAAATTCCTCATTTGCTGTAGTGTGAGGAACGGTCATGCAATGTTTTGGGCTTGTGCTTTTCACTGAATGAATCTGTTAACGCCTTAAAAACTCACGTTAAACAGCCTCATTAAACATAAACGAGACTTCACTCATAATCAACAGATAATACAAATGAATTTAATACTTATTACTACTTAAAGGTGCATTGTTTAACTGTTTCTGTTTCTGTTTTTCTCCATGAAGATGTTATTGCATTGCCTGGAATGTTTCATAGTGTGGCATTAAACCTTTATATCTTCATGGAGACCAAACTAGACCAAGTTACAGGTCAGATCTGTGGAGCGGCGACGTTGCTCACAGTCAGAATTCTGTTTTTCTTTGCATTTTTGAGCTTTAAACCACCTGCAATTGAATAGACATAAGACAGAGCTGTTTAATTTTGTATAGTCGAAACATGTTGGCTATAACCATTTAAATAAAGGTCTTTTAAGTATATTTTTTAAACTTTTTTACTTGTTTAGAGCTGTTTAATGTGACACTGTGGAACATTCCAGGCAGAGCAATGACGTATCCATAGAAAAAAGCAGGTGACGGACGCCCTGCTGAAAAGTTGCACAGTGCATCTCAATTAATACTTTAACAAACCCCTTAATCAAGTAATTATTCAGCCTGAATCATTAAAAGAAGCCATGTTCTGCTATATAGTTTAACTCTACACACTCGTTATGTTACATTCTGGACATTTGAAATCACAACATTGATCCAAAACGACTTAATTTAAGAAAATGAGAACACAGCAGTGGGTGTGAGAACGGGGGATGATCGAAACAATGGTGTCTTGATTTCAGGTGAATAACGATTACTGCAGCATGAATCACTTTAAATGCAACTTGGAGAGGTAAAAGGCGTGGATTAAACAATTATAATATGGTCTGCAAAGGTGATTTTCTTTACTAAAGCTGCAGGATGAATATATGAATTGAGTTTTGTTCATTCTAGTAGAGGTACACTGCGTAACTTTTTCGTTAGTGGTCCGTCAGTTGCTTGTTTCTATGGATACATCATTCCTTTGTCTGGAAAGTTCCACAGTTTGATATGAACAGCTTCTCCAAAGATCTGACCTGTAACTTGGTCTGGTTTGGTCTTCATAATAAGAGAGATTTAAAACCAAACTGTGACACATTCTAGACAAAGTGAAACCACGGAGAAAAGAATCGGACATACCTTCCAACGTGAAAGTTACGCAGTGCAGCTTTAAGACTGTTCTGGTACTAGTCATGTATTTTGGGTTCTTTTCCTTAAGCCACTCTTCCCTTACAGTAAATCCTTCTAACTACAGTGAAATGGGTTTATGCTGACTGACATTACCGAGCAAATAAAGGAGAAAAGCAGCTGGACCCAAAGTGCGAGTGATCCACAGATTAAACATCAGACTGCTGAGTCAGCCATGATGCGCTCAACACCAAACTGTTTCCATGGCGGTGGACTGGGCCCGAGCTCAGAGGAGATGTGGTAAAGTCTTTGTGGTGTAAGGCCGGCCTACAGAACCACCTCTGCATTCCTAAACAATGTGCTTTCAGTGACCCACCAGACTGACTGAGCTTCACAGAACGATATGAGCTACTGGTTTATGTATGAGTCAAAGGGGAAATAACATTATTTCCCATGCATGGGTTTCAGAATGGACTGTTGTCATAGTAATTACTAAACATAGTATCTTCTGAATGGTGGAAAGTGCTCAAAATGTTGTCTTGTTATGCTGCTTTCATGTGATCATCTGGATTTTGAGATAAGATGTCGAGGTTCCTTATCTTGGAAAGTGTTTTAATGTTCTGGGCCCACTCATTAACCATATTTAAAAGAGCAAACCAGTGAGATAGGAAGTGTTATTACTAACTTTCGAAACGTTAGACCAGCGGTACCCAACCCTCGGGTCATTTGGTACCGGGCCGCACAGAAAGAATAAATAACTTTATTTATTTCAGAATCTGAAAGATATTTTATTTTGAAAAATGACCCGATTCTCTGTTACATCCGTCTATGTCACTCTTGACGCAGGTCCAGGCTCTTCTCGGTCACCGCTAAAATGAAACCCAGGAGCAGCAAAATGAGTAAAAAAAAAACGTCTTTGGAAAGTTTCTTTGCAAAGGGGAAAAGTCCCAGCCAGGAGACAGAAAAGGAGCCTACGACTTCCAAGAAATAGAAAGCTACATTTAATAGACAATATCAGGAGTCCTACTTAAAATACGGAGATTCCCACTGCACCGAGACGCTCTGCATAATATGCGGCGACCGGCTCTCGAATGAGGCAATGAAGCCCTCAAAACTGCTTCTCCAGAGCCGCTCTATAATATGCGGCGACCGGCTCTCGAATGAGGCAATGAAGCCCTCAAAACTGCTTCTCCACTTGGAATGCAGCTCATATCATATTATTTTGTTGTATTTATCCACCACACCTTAAACACCGGTCCGTGAAAATATTGTCTGACATTACACCGGTCCGTGGGGCAAAAAAGGTTGGGGACCGCTGCGTTAGACTATTTGTGTACTTTTGCTAGTTAATTACATTGTTACATGTAGTTAGTAGTAGTAGTCTGAGGTTGTTCTTGTGTAGACTTGTCGCTCTTATGACAGGGATAACTGACTGTAAACCCCTAAATGTAATACCTTGTAATCAAAGAGCTCAAATGTATTAGATAAATAGACAAATCAGCTGATTAGGTGACGTCAAGTGTGGAACTCGGGCAGAAGGTTTTGGGCCAAGTTCATGAGTTGTTTTTTCAACTTGTGCTGCGTTGAGGCGCATTTTTCAACCTGGAAAAACGTTTTTTCGGAGTTCAAGAGGACGACATGAACGCAGCAATATGGCAGATTATTCATGGGTCCCGACAAACTTCCTTGTTTAAAAGAGTAAAGTAAAATATGTCCCTTTACAATATAGCCTACACAATTAAGGTTCTTTATCAGCAAAAAGTGCATGAAACAAAAAGAGTCCCAGGTTTGATTCCTGGATGAAGTGTGGCCTTTCATGCTTCGAAGTTTTTCCTGTCTCTGGATTAATTCAAATTTAATCAAACTGAGATATCTTGATCATCCAGCCAGTCGGTAAATAAATTTGGAGAGTTAAGATTTTGAAGGAATAATTATTTTTGTGTGATTATTGGCACTGATTAAGGCGGTCTTGTTTGTGTTAATGAATTTCAAATGAAAATCTTTATTTGTGACTCATAGAAATGAATAAAAATCTTAGTAGATCAGAAAAAAACCCATATTACCAAACCAACCAGTGTTAAATTATGTTAAATGAGCTTACTTGAGATTTCTACCTTGCCGGACCAACCAGGACCACACAAGCTTTTACAGTAGGAGGATGTCGGAGGTTCTGGTTGGTCAGGCAACTTTCTACTTTGAACGTCGTTTCCTCATCACAAACCTGCCTGAAGTGGTTTTCTGAATCATCTGTGCACGTCTGAATCATCTTGTGGCGACACTATTCGAACCCTGTTTTCGTTGAGGAGTACGAGCCCACGCATCTTCAGCCTCTGCGCACGAACCTACGTAACCACAAATTCTTCTGAAGCGGTTCCCACCACAAGGCCGCTCCCTTCAAAAACGAAACTGAAACGAATCCAAGTTTTTAATATGTCGTTTTTGGCATTTTAAAACCAAGAAAAAGTAACGTTCTGATATTGCGCAGAAGAAGAGTCTCTGGTAATAATCGCCCTCACCTGACATCATTGCGCAGTGTTTCTCGGTGATGTGTGGTGTAGGGCTGTGTGCAGAGCTTCAAAGGCTTTGGGCTCCAACAACAGAAGCAAAGCAGGGTTTGTGTTTGCCCAATGGAACAGCGCTGGGTTGTTTCAGTCAGTGTCACACGGACCTGCAGAGCCCTCTGGAATGTCCACGCTCACAAACTGAAACCACATCTTACTATCGGAACGAGCGCGGGTCAAATTAGCATTCGCGTCCACGTTTGGGGTCCAGATTTGGGTTCACATGACGTCATAACAGATCTGCAGTTCAGTTTAGAGCTGCTAGACTTCGTTATTAACTGTCGTATTGCGGATTTTCTGACCCGGTTTATGGTTTAACTGAACGTCCCACATGTACAAACGACTCTGAACTACTGGGAACAATGTTTATCAAGCAAAGGAGTTAAATTATACGGAGCAGTTGCGGTAATGAGCTAAAAGAAGCTACTTCTTCTTTTTATAACTGCAAAATTTCAAGAGGATATAATGGAAACATGTTTGAACGAGTAACAACTGTAAAGAAAATGTGATAATTAGAATAATAATGTTTTTTTTTTCATTATGATGTAGTAAAATATCCATGTTATATTCATTTTGTGGATGTAATTGGAGATATAGGTGCAGTGAACTTTAACTTTCACTGACTCATTTTGTTTGATTTTATCGCAAGTTCTGCAGACTGAAAAAGTATAAAATAATTACTGGGACTATCCACAGTTTTCTAGCCGCACAAAGAAACAAAAGTGAATTGATTTTTGTGGAAAGGTCTTACAATAGCAACAAACAAATATTGATAAGGTTGTTTTTCTATTATTTTCTATTTCGGTAAGTCTCCCGTCGCGTTCCATAGGCCCTCGCCCTCCTCGTGAGCTGTGCATTTAAGACTTTTTACGTATCAGTTTGCCCTTTTTCAGGTGGTGCGTATAGATACCACGAAGAGAACAGAAAGCAGAAGTTTAAACCAGGAAATCCTGTCAACAATGTAAGAAGTTGACATAACATTCTGAGAAAAGGGGGATGGGCTGCACCAATGCCAAATGACTGTGCTCTGAGTAAATGCATGTTCCACTCTTCTCAGTTAAAAGGGTTTATTTTAGGTCTCAATCTCTGGCACATGCTTATATCTTGATCATATATATTTTTTTTGCATCAAATCAGGGTTTAAATTGGGCTGAAAAAGTATTATATAGCCTTATTTCTTCCACAAACCAATAACTTTGCAGTTTAAATTGGTAGAAAATTGGTCTAAGTGTGATTCTTGTATTCATTTCTTGGTTAATATTTCAGCCAATTCTTTTAGACACATTTAACATTTTTACTTTGAACAAAATACATTCATTTAAATCATGCATCTGTTTGCAATCTCAATGCTTGTCAGAAAAAACTGCAATCAGATATTCATCCCAAAGGGTTCAGCTTCACTTTACAGCCCGATAAACTCCTCTAACGCTGCAGTACACGAAATTATACATTCAGTCTGCAAACTCGCTGGTGGTAAACACTGTGGCTGCAGCCGTCATGAGGCTGAAAAATCACTGTGAATCTACAGCGCCAGTCTCTTCCAGTCACTTACACACTATCAGATATTCAATGTAGATGCGCTGCTCAAGGGCACAGTGTCAGTGTGGTATAGGCTTCATCTTCCAAACATGAGCAAATTAAATGTATGGATTGTAGTGTTGGTTCTCAAACTATGGAGATAGTTTTTGAAGTAAAAAGGTTTCATACTTGAGTCCAATTTTTAACATTTGAGGAGTTAATTACTTGATCTGGAGCATAAACTGTACATATAAATCGACGTAGCTAACCTAACCTGCAGTGTTCCAAATAGGAAGAATTAATTTGTGCACTTTGAGCTGCATAGACTCTTATTTCAATTCACTTTATATTGAAAAAAAAGCCCTTGTTTCTGTATCTGCTGCTGTCAGGCTCCTCATTTAGGTCTTAAAATGTTCATATTAACCCATTTTCATGATCCTGGTGTTTTTATTTTGCTATTTTGTCCGTAAAAAATTCCCATTCTGGGCTCCAAATTCCCTCCTATAGCTGCTAGTCCCGTCACACTTCCTTAGTCCACTTCTTTATACAGTCAAAGATCCAGAGCGGCACAGCTTCTCTCAGAACTCACTTTACTTTTGTGAAACTCACATATTGCATCTATGTTGTTCATAGTGAGAGTGTATAGAGTTTTCAGTGTCACAGAGAGTTTACTCGTCTGTTTTACAATCACAGGTGTATCCAACACAACCAAAGCACATAGAATTGCATCATTCGAAAAAGCCACAATTGCGTGAATCAAAATGCTCCACTTTTGTCAGTCAACAGCTTCCTGCTCATTGTCGGTTGCACCGGCGCATCACTAACACATTCCTGTTATTGAAAGCACTTGGGCATCCGGCATCAAACACATCAAACGGCGTATCTCAAGGACATCCAAATATCGCCGGAACACGAGAGAGAGCGCGCCCACTCCCGTCGCCATGGCAACTGCCTCCGGCCCGTCCCGCTTCACGCTGCGTGTCCATGAGCCCGACCTCCGCCGGTACCCGTGGCCCCCACAGTATCTCTCCAGTCAGTTCATCAAAACCTCGGCGGGAATAAACTGGATTTGTGATGTCTGGTGGCCGCCTTATCCAGCGGCTTCACATAACAAGATTTCAGGGTAGAGTCGGGGCGTTGTAAATGTCAATCCACATCCACAAGAGCCAGAGAAATGTCAGGTTTGCGTTTTGGTCCAGTGGCTGAGGTGATTTTTCGAAGGACATAGGCCTTAGTTGTGTTTGACAACCTCAGAAATATGTTTTTTTTTAAGTTTTTTTCGTATACATGTTTTATTTATGGCGATAAAACTGGCTGTTTAGACTATGAAAGTGAAAAGTAGAGTACACTAACCCGGGGACCTCTTGGGGCTAAGAGCTTGGTTGCCATGGTTACTGTCTGGTTCCTGAAAAGAAAACAAGTAGCAAAAAAAAAAAAAGATATAATATTTTTTTAAACTTTTCTATTTCTCCACAAGATAGACTGAAACTATAGATGATTATGTATGTATTTCAGATTTTAATAACTGTTATAGGATAATTAGTCTTACACAAAAGCTACAGCCAGTACTTACAGCCTGGCAGGGGCAATAGGTAACAGCAGTCCACCATAAGGGAACCCAATTTCCATATTTCGTGCCAAGATTTTGGATTAAACTGCAAGATTGTCCTTAAAAGCCTGTTTTAGTTTGATGCTGGAAATCAGTGTGCTCAGCCACCCAGAAACAGGGAGAAGATGCAAACTCCATACAAAAGAGGCTGCACCAGTTCAGGAATCTCAATTTGGAACCATTTTGCTGTGAGGTGAAAGCAATCTCATCAAGTACTTCTTTCTGTTTCCATGAATCATGCAGGTGACGACCCAAAAAAACAAAAAAGTCCCATGTTGCAGTTTGAATTTGTTTATCTGTCGGTCTCTGTATTTAAATATTTCCTTCCTTCCTGTCAGATTTTCACACATCACACACCCACGCACTGATATTAATTTACTCACATTTTGTTTCTTCGGGGTCCATTCCTTTTATTCTAACCTCTTACCCTATTGCAAAACAATTGGGCACATATAACAACAATAATAAAGTTTCCATGTGCACTTGGCTGGCTGTGTTAAAGGGCAGTGTACTTTTATGTGAATGTACCTTGCGTCTCCGTGGTAACAGGTCCGTTAGCGAGTACAGCTGAGGTCTGCCTGTAATCCACCCTCGCCTTGTGTGTCTGCTACTTTCATTATAGGGCCCTTCTCGGCGCAGAGTACACACATCTTTATTTGATACCAGAGCAACCAGAATGAAATGTGCCGGAAAAATAGAGACGAGGCGAGCAGATGAGTGAGACGTAAAATAGAGGGAAAAAAAAAAAAAAAGGTTGTGGGTTTCTAATATCGCTGTGTGTAGCTAACCCTGCAGAAACATTACACTGCAAGACATTAGCATAAAGACACAATTTATTTTTGCATCTCCATAATCAGAGATGTGGGTGACAAGTTGTTTTCCAAAGAGCTAAGCTAAAAGCGCGGAAATGATAGTGCAAGATTCTGGATTGATAAAAAAACTTAAGACATTAGGGGAAAAAAAAGGAGTTATAATATTGCCTACTCACTGCTTCCTTTTAGTTTTATCATAGGGTAAAAGTTCAAATATGATCTTGATGGATTTCCAGCTTGGCTTAACATGGAATAAGACGTTTGGAACGGCTCCTGTGCAGATTATTGGTAGTTTGGCACATTTTTTCAGCTCTCAAAATTTGAGTTCCAATCATACCTAACCTTAAAGTGTGTATTTTTCTCATTTGTACTGATTAATATGTCATGGAAAGGTAGAACGTCCCTCCGCCTCCTCAATCGGGGCCTTTTACTAGCTCCACATCTGAGTACGTCAATGCCCGAGGCGCTCGAGGAACAGCCAGTTGAGACAGAGGTAACTGTTTGAAGACTGAACATCTGAACGCTTTTTGGGAAGAGAAATCACTTTTTAAAACCGAATTATGAGAAGCTTTTGGTGCGCACTTGATATCAGTAAGAAACGAGCTGCGTGTGCTTAAGACTGAACTCTCCGCCGAAGTATAATGAATCTTCGTGCCAAGGCCAAAGATCCGCACAGACCGGAGAATAGATGTGAGAATTTGGAGTCCAGATCCCAAATGACTTTTATATGTGTCTGACCTCATGTTGAGTATTCGTCCAATTCTATCATTGCTGAACATATTTGGTTCTTTTTCAGGTTACAAAGTGAATCTCCTTCAAAGTGAACGTTACCCTATAAACTCATTGGCATTAGAACTTAAACAGATTGATATTCCTTTTAGACTTAGCCCATCAGGATTTAAATATTTAGGAGTTAACGTGACCCGTACACTTTCCTCTTTATATACAGCAAATTTCTCTCCGCTGGTCGTTCAAATTAAGTCAGACTTTCAGCGATGGAGTTCCCTGTTCACTATTAGATTGAATTAACTCAGTAAATTCGATTATATTATTATTGGTCAGCTCATATTCAGAAATTAACTTACTGGCTTCAATCGCAGGATCTTCTTTGGTGTAGACTTGAGCATCAATCATGTACTTCTTCATCACTTGAAGCTCTTCTGACCTCATCTATTCTGCTTAATCTCTCCCGTTTTACAAAACATCCTATTGTTCAGTCCACACTTACAATATGGTTTCAATATAGGAACCATTTCAAGCTCGCTTCTACAATAATGCCTATTACAAAAAAATCCTTTATTTCCTTCAAACCCTGGTCTTACAGATGCTACTTATGCTCGGTGGAGGGATTTGGGTATCAGAACCTTCAGGGATCTATATAAAGATGGTTTGTTTCTATGTTTCTCTGATTTGTCCATGGGAGGACTTGTTATCCTTAAAAGTCTTACAAAATGTCAATTATATCTGAATATATGAACAGCTTATGGGTTTGGATGCTCACTCAGCGGCAAAGAACAGGAGAACTTGGGAACAGGAATTAGGAATATCGTTTTCAGACCGGGGCGGTATTAACTATCTGTTCTAGTACACCCAGTGCAAGATTGCAGCTTATTCAATTTAAAGAATTATACAGAGTTCATTATTCAAAATCTCGCTAATTGAAAATGTACCCACAGGTTGCAGATCAGTGTCCAGCCCATGTAACTTGAGCCACATGTTCTTTTGTGCCTTAAACTACTTAACTGCTGGAGACAATACGCTGAAAAACTCTCAAACGCTCTTCGAGTTAAAGTTGACCTTAACCCTTTTCTAGCTACATTTAGTCTCCCAGTTAATACCCTGCAAATGGACAGCTCTCATTTCAAAATACTGCACTTATAGCTCGATGTAATATTTTGCTTCTCTGTAAATCTGCTGCAGTTCCTTTAACATCTCAGCGGTTTTGTGATGTCTTAAAATTTCTTAAACTGGAAAATAAAGGGCGATGAAGAAAGTTTTGAACAGAAATGGGGTTTGTTTATGGAATACTGCAAATCATTAAAAATCTTCTTTCTCTTTCTTTTTGATTTTATTTTTCATCATCATAATTGTCTTTGTTTTAATTTTTTTTCTTTATTAAATTGGTTTATAAAATTTGGATTAGATTTTTTATTAAGACGTTTTTCTTTTGAAAATAAGAAAAATTTAAAAGGAAAAATAACTGATTTGTAAATCATGTATGAGTGTGCTGTGATTCCTTCATAAAAATATTTATAAAAAATGTATAACTCTATGTAAAAACTCCCTGAAGACTAAAAATATGACACCACAACATTCTGGAGACCAGTCAAATTCAATACAGATGGGAACAGCTCAAATAAATCTCGTTCAAATGCAGAGTTCTTGGGTCTAGTCACTAATAGAAATCTATGGAGTACGAAAGCTTTCAGAAATATTTGTGTGTGTAGCACGGAAATCCGTGCATATTTGGGAAATCCGTGCATATTTGGCTGTACTTGAGCATAATTTAGTATCATATCAGCTATTATCTGGGCATATATTATTAAATTATTACTTATATTACTTATTATTATATTACTTATTTACAATTACCATGTAGAATTTTTCTGTTTGTTATAAGATATTGTGATGTGTGACCAACTGTATCCAAATACTAGTGCTTTCCCTTCTGGGTTAATAAAGTTTGTCTGAGTGAAAGATACTTCAGACAGGCCGACAGAGGAGTGAATGAATAATTAAAAAAGTAAACATTGTAAAACAAACTTTGTTGCTAGCCCACGAAACAGCAGGTGACCTTTAAGTCGCAGCCGTCTCCTATAAAACACTGTGATAATACAGAGATGTGTTGGTTAAGCTCCAGCATTGTTTCTTGTACATGAACCAACATCTGTTCTGCCCGGGCTTACAGCAGCTACACATCTGCCAGCAGAGACTGACCTGCATACTCAGTCTAGCAAAATATCCTATTAAGATTTTACAAAATGATTATGCAACACATTTAGACTAATTAAACTGTGAAGCTCGCAAATCTATACTGTGTCATTTTGAAGGAATTAAAGATGCTTTGTGCAATTTTTCTAATGAAGTGTCAGCCACCTGCTTTTCTTCATGGAAATGTTACCACTTTGCCCGAAATGTTTCACAGCATGGCATTAAAACTCTATTGTCATCATGGAGACCAAGCCAGGTCAAGTTACAGATCAGGTCTGTGGAGAAGCAACCCCACTGCCAGTCAGAATGCCAGTTTTTCAGTATTTTTGAGCAATAAAACCACTTGTAATTGAATAAGCGTAAGGTAAGTAAAAAAAAAGTTACATAGAGTACCTTTAAAAAAACAAAAACAAGTTAACATTAAGGTTGGACAATGTTTTATTGGCATGTAAATGAAATTACTGTAACTGAAATATTTTTGGGATGTTACATTGTTATTAAAGAACCAAATATGATGAGTTAATGTCGTCTGCACTTAAAAGTTCTGATCTCAGTAATAAATACAGTGGACAAAGATAACATACAGTTTTGTACGTACATTAAAGGTGCACTGCGCAACTTTTCTAGTGGAGGGTCTGCTACCTCGTTATCGCCATGGAAATGTTATTGCTTTGCCTAGAATGTTGCACAGTATTGATTAAGGGAGACAAACAGGTATTTTGGAGTCATATTTGGGTAAAAATAGGTGCATTTTTTACCATGGAACATCCCAGCAGAGCAATAACATCTCCATGGAAACAAGCAGCTAGTGGACCCTCTACCAGAAAAGTTGCGCAGTGCAGCTTTAACAGTTTAAGGACTATATATACACACCAGAATCCTTTACAGCTTATCAGTAATATTTGGCACTTTGGCCTGAATGTTGTTTTTACACCAACTGCCCCAATGACAAAGGCTGTTAACTGTACAGAAAAAGCATAGAGCATCTTATAAATAACTTCCCCAGGACGTTCACGGGCCTGGCTATTTATATGTTGAACTTTTAACACAATGTTCCATGTATTGTGTTACCCAAAAAATTATAGTCACATGTTAAACTGTTTTGATTCTTTTTATAAACTGGTTTCCACTGACAAAACGTTTGAAAAAAAGCACCCTAAATAACATTTTTTGGTAGTAACTGGAGATTGTATAGGAAACTTAACAGACATGCCTTTCAAATGTCAACCAAGACTACCTTTCCCTACCGTATTTTTGTTATTTCTGTTGCTATAATCA
>KN516564.1:3398-16771 GCA_000787155.1 Scartelaos histophorus
CAAACTAGGGCTGTCCGATCAATCACAATCAAATCCTAATAACAGTTTGAATGAACGTAATTAGCAAAATCGCCACAGTAATATAACACAAACAACAACATATCCTGTGTGTAATATGTTTGTGTATGTGTTTGCTAATGTTTGCATTGTCATGGCAACCGCTGATCCTTTCACCCATAGAAACAGATGTAGAGCACCTGAAATGTGATTCTTGTATTTGTTTTAGTTGTGTAGTAGCGTATTTAATAAACTCGTTCATTCATTGATCAGATTTGAGTCTTTTTGTCAGTTCTTCCGGTTTAACACGTGAACTTTGAGCAGAATCGTATTATTCAAACAGAAGTCACGAATCCGTCCCCGGTCAAAACGCATTTCATTTTAAAACATGCCCAAAGCTTTCCTCATTCACATGTACATGCGCTCAGCCTGTGGTCAGACCGGAGCCCCCTCGAAGACAGCATTCCTATCTGAAAAAAAGAACCATTATGAACCCTGCAAACTCTGGATCAACTTAAATATGGAGATGGGGGCAGGAGATAGCGCCGTTGTTAACGTGCAGAAGCAGATGTTCTAATACAAGTTTGGGGGCCTTATCGCTAATGCAATCATGATCAATTTTACCATGTGTGGAACTGTTTTTTGGGGAGTTTTTAAGTAAGAAACCAAGTAATCAAGTGGAAATAGGGGTCAAAAGTATCAAAAATCTGATACTATTTGACGTCGAAACATTTGAAAGTACTAAAAAAAGTCCTTTCCTGAATAGTTTTAGAATGATTTGAGCTGTAGTATACATGGACCACTATAGAAATACACAGATAAAAGTACTACTACAGTATGTAACGGTTCAATCACATTTTTTATTATCATCGTGGTATCAGAATCAGAGTCTATTCCTTAGCGTGTTGAAATTTTAGTGACATTTTAGTGTCGTGACAACGCTAAAAGGGATAATTACACAGTATCTGAAAACCACCAATAAAGAACGGTTACAGACTGCAAATCGTTCTTATGCTATTATTTGTTTTCTGCTGATTTTCCTATCCCGAAAACAAAGCGGGATTATCTTTCAATGCCGAGCAAACAAGCGCACATTTCTGCAGTAATGTATGGTAATGTATAGCAGATTGTCATGTTGTTTTAGAGTAGTACAAGAAGAAGTACAAGAACTGCCAAAATGTATATTCAAGACGTTTTATATATGTGCATAAAAGGCAAAAACAAACTAAAATATATCAGCAATATGGCATCTAGCTTCACACGCGGTTCTGTAATTCATTATAATATGAAAGAATAAACAGCTTTCACAATAAACTTAAAATGGCTCATATGTCACGATTTTCTGATCTGTTATAATGTTTCCTCATCACAAACATATTTGGAGTTGTTTTCTCTTTTATTCACACATGTTTGACACACAAATCCTTCATATTTATGTCACATTCTTTTTTTTAAATGGAAAAAACACTCTGTCCATCCTTGTAAGGTCATGTGGTGATACAGGAAGTGCTCCACTGTGTTTTAAAACGCCATACACCTTCATTAAAATCGTTTGGATAATGTCAGTCTTGGAATTTGCAACCTCTACTGAACTAAAGAATGAAATAAAACACAACTTCAGGTAGGTTTTTGATGCGTTAACAACATTCTAACCGGTTTTAAAGCTCTCCAGAGTCCATTTTGTAATAATATAGCCCCTTTAAAGCCTGATCCGTGTATGTTATAGCTCCCTCTACAGACAACAAAAGCCATGACACATTTATAGCCTGCTCTCCCATTGACATCACAGTCACATTCGGCTCCAGAAGCGTTTATTTACCTCTCCGAGCTCCCTTCATGCATTGCTGCCCCATAATGCACAGTGCAGATCAAAGTGATAAACAAGCCATCCTAGCTCAGCTCTATAGCCTGTCTGCTAGCTCCAGATTCAAGCTGTTTTCCTTCTCAACGCTGCACCTCCACTCCCTGTGTAAGCACATTTAAAAAAAACACATCAGATAAAGCGCTAAAGAAATAAAAAGTCAAATATAGGCAATAAATCTGCGGCGCAAACTTGAGTAAAGGTGCACTGTGTAACTTTTCTGGAGGAAGGTGAGCTAGTTGCTATGGAGATGTGACTATGCTGGAAGTATTTTTAGGCCTGTCACGATAGCAAATTTCGAAATATGAAAGCGTAAGAAATAAAAAGTCAAATACAGGCAATAAATCTGCGGCGCAAACTTGAGTAAAGGTGCACTGTGTAACTTTTCTAGAAGAGGGTTAACTAGTTGCCATGGAGATGTTACTATGTTGGAAGTATTTTTAGGCTTGTCACGATAACAAATTTTGAAATATGAAATAAAAAGTCATATATATAGCCAATCAATCTGCTGGGTAATCTTATGGCGTAAAGGTGCACTGTGTAACTTTTTTGGAGGAAGGTGAGCTAGTTGCTATGGAGATGTGACTATGTTGGAAGTATTTTTAAGCATATTCTGATGATAAATTTTGAAGTATAAAAGATTTAAAAAAAAAAGTCAAATATAGTCAGTAAATCTGCTGTGAAAACATACTGCGTAAAGGTTCACTGTGTAACTTTTCTAGAAGACGGTTAACTAGTTGCCATGGAGATGTTACTATGTTGTAGGTATTTTTAGGCGAAGTATTTTTAGGCGTAGCCTGATGACAAATTTTGAAGTACAAAAGTGTAAAGAAAAAAAGTCAAATATAGTCAGTAAACCTGCTGTGAAAACTCATTGCATAAAGGTTCACTGTGTAACTTTTCTAGAAGACGGTTAACTGGTTGCCATGAAGATGTTACTATGTGGGTATTTTTAGGCCTGTTATGGTCACAAATTTTAAAATACAAAAGTGTAAAGAAATAAAAAGTCAAATATAGTCAATAAATCTACAATACAAACTTGTGTAAAGGTGCACTGTGGAACTTTTCTGGATGAAGTTAACTGGTTGCCATGGAGATGTTACTCTATTGTCGGTATTTTTAGGCCTGTTATGTTCACAAATTTTAAAATACAAAAGTGTAAAGAAATAAAAAGTCAAATATAGTCAATTAATCTACAGTGCAAACTTGTGTAAAGGTACACAGTGTAACTTTTATGGACGGAGTTAACTGGTTGCCATGGAGATGTTACTCGTTGCTATGGAGATGTTACTACGCTGGAAGTATTTTAAGGCCTGTCACGATAAAAAAAAATTGAAATACGAAAGCGTAAGAAATAAAAAGTCATATATAGTCAATAAATCTGCTGGATAATCTTATAGTGTAAAGGTGCACTGTGTAACTTTTTTGGAGGAAGGTGAACTAGTTGCTATGGAGATGTGACTATGCTGGAAGTAATTTTAGGCGTATCCTGATGACAAATTTGGAAGTACAAAAGTGTAAAGAAATAAAGTAAATCTGCTGCGAAAACCTACTGCGTAAAGGTTCACTGTGTAACTTTTCTAGAAGAGGGTTAACTAGTTGCCATGGAGATGTTACTATGTTGTAGGTATTTTTAGGCGTGTCATGATAACACATTTTGAAATATGAAACATGTAAAGAAATAAAAAGTCAAATATAGTCAATAAATCTACAGTGCAAACTTGAGTAAAGGTGCACTGTGTAACCTTTCTGGAGGAAGGTGAGCTAGTTGCTATGGAGATGTTACTATGCTGGAAGTATTTTTAGGCGTATCCAGATGACAAATTTTGAAGTACAAAAGTGTAAAGAAATAAAGTCAACTATAGTCAGTAAATCTGCTGTGAAAACGTATTGCGTAAAGGTTCGCTGTGTAACTTTTCTAGAAGATGGTTAACTGGTTGCCATGGAGATGTTACTGTGCTGTGGGTATTTTTAGGCCTGTTACGGTCATTTTAAAATACAAAAGTGTAAAGAAATAAAAAATCAAATACAGTCAATAAATCTACAGTGCAAACTTGTGTAAAGGTGCGCTGTGTAACTTTTCTGGACGAAGTTAACTGGTTGCCATGGAGATGTTACTCTATTGTTGGTATTTTTAGGCCTGTTATGTTCACAAATTTTAAAATACAAAAGTGTAAAGAAATAAAATTCAAATATAATCTGCTGTGAAAACTTATTGCATCAAAGTTCACTGTGTAACTTTTCTGGAGTGAGATTAAGTGTTGCCATGGAGATGCTATTATCATCAGTGTTACAGTTTGCCTAGAATGTTCCAGAGGGGGCAATAACCTCATTTATTTCTGCTGAGTAAAGTAAACCTGGAGAGGTTACAGGTCAGATCTGTGGAGAAACAACTCAATATACACACAGATAATGTAATAAACTCAAATAGGTGGGTTTAATGCCATGCGGTGGAACATTACAAGTAAAGTGCATGGGGATAAGCAGTTAGCAGACCTTATACTCAATAAGTTACACAGTGAACTGAAGAATATTACAGTATGGAGGGAATTTATAAAGAAAATGCAGGGTTAGCGGGTTAACAACATCTATTTAGAAACACACGGAGGCTGTAACAGTAATAGAAAGTGTAATCAACCTCCAACTATAGTCAGTAAATCTGCTGTGAAAACGTATTGCGTAAAGGTTCGCTGTGTAACTTTTCTAGAAGATGGTTAACTGGTTGCCATGGAGATGTTACTGTGCTGTGGGTATTTTTAGGCCTGTTACGGTCATTTTAAAATACAAAAGTGTAAAGAAATAAAAAATCAAATACAGTCAATAAATCTACAGTGCAAACTTGTGTAAAGGTGCGCTGTGTAACTTTTCTGGACAAAGTTACCTGGTTGCCATGGAGATGTTACTCTATTGTTGGTATTTTTAGGCCTGTTATGTTCACAAATTTTAAAATACAAACGTGTAAAGAAATAAAATTCAAATATAATCTGCTGTGAAAACTTATTGCATAGAAGTTGACTGTGTAACTTTTCTGGAGTGAGATTAAGTGTTGCCATGGAGATGCTATTATCATCAGTGTTACAGTTTGCCTAGAATGTTCCAGAGGGGGCAATAACCTCATTTATTTCTGCTGAGTAAAGTAAACCTGGAGAGGTTACAGGTCAGATCTGTGGAGAAACAACTCAATATACACACAGATAATGTAATAAACTCAAATAGGTGGGTTTAATGCCATGCGGTGGAACATTACAAGTAAAGTGCATGGGGATAAGCAGTTAGCAGACCTTATACTCAATAAGTTACACAGTGAACTGAAGAATATTACAGTATGGAGGGAATTTATAAAGAAAATGCAGGGTTAGCGGGTTAACAACATCTATTTAGAAACACACGGAGGCTGTAACAGTAATAGAAAGTGTAATCAACCTTTGAACTGTGTAACTTTATACTGTGGCATTTTATACCTGTTAGACATGGAGATAAATAAGTAATGATGTACAGACAGCTGCTAAGTGACGCTACAGAAAATGATCCATCTAAACACTGTATTGTGCGAACTCTATTGTGTGGGAACATTTTACTTACACTATACATAGGGGTGTAAGAAAAAAAATAAATAAAAATCAATTCAAAATGCATCAGAATTGATTTTTTACATTAGTTAAATTCACTGTACTGATAATTTAAATGTTTTTATGCATTATATTTCATACAGTTGTGTTCTCGTGAAGGCGCAGTTGCCTGTTTTAATATAAGTAATTATGGATAAATCGCAATATATCGTCCCATGTTTTAGTATCGGGAAATATTGTGACATGCGTATCATGATATGTATCGTATCGTTAGACTCATAGCAATGCACACTCCTACGATACAAGGGCGGCATCATAATGATAAATAATAATACAAGTACAAAATAAAAAAGCCTTAAATTACATTTATTCAATTACAGGTGGGTCTACTATACAAGGGCGGCATTATAATAATAAAGAATAATACAAGTACAAAAGAAAAACTGCAGTACATTAAACAGCCCTAATTACATTTATTCAATTAAAGGTAGTTTTAAAGCTCAAAAATACCTAGAAAAACAGGTATTCTGACTGCCTCTCCGCAGATCTGACTTGTAACTTTGTTTTAAAAAACCCTGTTACGTTATTTTAAATGTAAATCTAACTCACTGTTATCACAATATTAAAAAAATAAAATCAAACTTGATTCTGGTTACAAGTCATGTTACGTTATTTTAAATGTAAATAAATTCACTGTTATCACAATATAAAAAAATAAAATGTCTTGATTCCGATACCAAGAAATACACTTGATACTCAATATCGTTTCTGATACAACAATGAAAATTAAAAACACCTTCTTTAGAAAAGCGTATGTGATTTTCAACATTAAATCGTAGTACTTTCTTTTCTTATATCTGTGTACTCCCTCAGTCATATTGATGCTTGCTCAAATACATATGTAGTTTCAGTACTAGTTTTAGGATTAAGTAGCATCTGATTTTCGATACTTTTGACAACCCTTGTGTTATTATTGAATAAAATGTTATGTAAAAATTCACTGTTCTGATAATTTAAACGTTTTTATGCGTTATATGTCATACAGTTGTGTTCTCGTGAAGGTGCAGGTGACTGTTTTAATAGAAGTAATTATGGATAAATCGCAATATATAATACCATGTTCTAGTATCGGGATATATCGTGACATGCGTAGCATGATATGTATTATATTGTTAGACTCATGGCAATGCACATCGCTACTATACAAGGGCAGCATCATAATGATAAATAATAATACAAGTACAAAATAAAAAATGTGTACTTTAAAAGATATACTTTTAACAGCCCTAATTACATTTATTCAATTAAAGGTGGTTTTAAAGCTCAAAAATACCTAGAAAAACAGGTATTCTGACTGCCTCTCCGCAGATCTGACTTGTAACTTTGTTTTAAAAAAGTTACAAGTCTATCTGACTTGTAACTTTGTTTTAAAAAACCCTGTTACGTTATTTTAAATGTAAATCTAACTCACTGTTATCACAATATTAAAAAAATAAAATCAAACTTGATTCCGATATCAAAAAATACACTTGATACTCAATATTGTTTCCGATACAACAATGAAAATTAAAAACACCCTTCTTTAGAAAATTATATGCGATTTTCAACATGAAATTGTAGTACTTCTTATATCTGTGTACTCCCTCAGTCATATTGATGCTTGCTTAAATACATATGTAGTTTCAGTACTAGTTTTAGGATTTCCAATTTTCGATACTTTTGACAACCCTTGTGTTATTATTGAGTGAATTGTTATGTAAAAATGGTGTCAAGTCCCATGTGTGAAGTAGCATCTGATTTTCGATACTTTTGACAACCCTTGTGTTATTATTGAATAAAATGTTATGTAAAAATTCACTGTTCTGATAATTTAAACGTTTTTATGCGTTATATGTCATACAGTTGTGTTCTCGTGAAGGTGCAGGTGACTGTTTTAATAGAAGTAATTATGGATAAATCGCAATATATAATACCATGTTCTAGTATCGGGATATATCGTGACATGCGTATCATGATATGTATTATATTGTTAGACTCATGGCAATGCACATCGCTACTATACAAGGGCAGCATCATAATGATAAATAATAATACAAGTACAAAATAAAAAATGTGTACTTTAAAAGATATACTTTTAACAGCCCTAATTACATTTATTCAATTAAAGGTGACGTAATATCTTATCTATCTTTATCTAAGTAACAGTACTTGAGTTACTGTAAAACTACATGTCACAAAAGCTTTATATAGACAAAATTAAATGATTTGAACATTTGTGAAAATGGTGTCAAGTCCCATGTGTGGCAAATGAAGACAGCGACTTTCATTCATATACTACAAGAGTACAGAATGTCCACTAAGTCTGAAGCTCACGAAATAAGGTTAAGGTGTACTTTTATTCCACCCATAGGGAAATTAGCTGTGTGCATCTGACCCATCCTCCAGTGCTGCAGGGGAAACACGTCAGGAGCAGTGGACAACTATAAAGTACAACTATAAAGTACACTTTATTGTAATTTGACCCCATAGTGAAGCTTGTCCTCTCCATTAGAAAATCTACAGTACAATAGCTCTGACATTAACATCATCGAATTCATATAGAGTAACTTTCTGAGTACTTTTCTAACAGCATACTTTTACTTCTACTTACGTAATATCTTATCTATCTTTATCTAAGTAACAGTACTTGAGTTACTGTAAAACTACATGTCACAAAAGCTTTATATAGACAAAATTAAATGATTTGAACATTTGTGTTTCTTGCTTTTTCAGATATTATCTTGTTTTTTCTCATTTTTGTGTCCTTAAATTATAAATCAGATATTACGTCCTAACAGCTACTCCTTAAATTACTTGAGTAGTACTTTTCCCATATGCTTTTTTACTCTAAAGGCTT
Organism: Scartelaos histophorus; assembly: GCA_000787155.1. Taxonomy (NCBI): domain Eukaryota; kingdom Metazoa; phylum Chordata; class Actinopteri; order Gobiiformes; family Gobiidae; genus Scartelaos; species Scartelaos histophorus. The sequence continues at coordinate 11,722 of KN516564.1, forward strand.
CCACACGGTACATTTTTCGGTCTTAAACGCTTTTTAAATGTGCGACACACCACAGACATGAGGAGAAACTCTCTGATCACAAAGTCTACAGTGGGATATGGGTGCGGACCACAGGATATAAAGTTGCGAGCGCGATCGCATCAGCTGTTTCCAGTCTACAGTAAAACCGCTCGGTCTGAGACTCTTAAGTGTTCAAAAAGATCAGAACTCTGAACTTACAAGTCAAAACTGTGTTATTATCTGTGAAATATGGTGCAGTTTTTCAGATTTTTAAAGCACAGGAAGTAGAGTCGCTATTACTAAACTGCAGCTTCACCTCGGTCTGTGCACTGTGGATGTAAAAAGACACATATGAGGAATTATTTCAGCTTTTTACTTTCAAAGAACACTTCAAACTGGATTAATAAAGCAGTTTTGTGGACTGGATGCCATTATTTGCGGAAGATAATTTCTATGGATAATGTGGATGACTTGCTGCCCTTTAAATTTACCACTTTACGATAAGTAATGAAGATTTCTCATTATTTTCACTGTATCGAGTTGTTCTTTTGGCTGTTATCGACACTTCGAAATCGCACACGGAGGCAAAAGTCGGGTCACACCTCCCTGAACTCGTGAAGAAAAAAATCAGAGCAAAAATCGGGCAATTTCTCCTGTAGTGTAGCAACCTTTACATGAGTTATTCCATGGACTAGTATGTACGTCTACTATTATATATATATTATTCTGAAGTAACGCTGCTCTTCGTTGATTACACTACTTCAATCCTGTTCCCTAACGTGTACAGTTTAACTCGTTGATTACAATACTTCAATCCTGTTCCCTAACGTGTACAGTTTAACTCACACATCTGTTATTGAACATTTGGCCGCTGCCTCTGCCTGCTCCTCTTTCTCTTTCTCTTTCTTTTTCTCTCTCCTCGTCAGTTTGCGAGCGGCGTGCAGAGCGAGATCACGTGACCTGTCAGGACTCCATCCCTCATGCGTCTCTGGTGTCCGTTTGCGTGTGATGCGTAGTCGTCTGTGGCTCCTGGAGGACGGCCATCTTGACACCTGCCTTCTGTCAGTGTAAATGAGGTCTGGGTCACTGTCTGCGTCCCCTCCACAGGACATTAATCTGCCGCTATGAGGGACCAGGGGAGACCGGACCAAACCAGACACGAAATATGGACAACTGTGGACTGTGAAAACTGCTGCTGAAGCCTGGGATGATGGATAGAGCGCCACCTCTAGTATATAGCCAGGATATATTTGATTATTCACTGTATTTTGCGTTCTACCTGCATACAAATCTGTCTTATTTAGAATTTGATTAACATTAGCGACGCTGTAGCTGATCTGACTCTTGTAACTTTACGTTTGGGGGTCCGTTACCTTCTTGTTTCCATGGATACTTCATTATTCTGCTTAAAATGTTGCACAATATGACATTAAACAGCTCTACTTTACATTTATCCAATTACAAGTCACTTTATAGCTCAAAAATACCTAGAAAAACAGATCTGACCTGTAACTCGCTCTGGTTTGGTTCGACGGACACCAGAAAAGTTACGCAATGCAGCTTTAAAACATGAAAAGCAAAATTAGTTCATTTTAAACGGTTTTGCAGTTGTCAAAAGTTCTTCTTCACTTACCTTACGCATTTATAGCATCCTATTTATTCACCGCAATGACAAGAACTAGCATGCTAACACACACTCCCTGATTATCGGACAATAGCATTAAGTATATGCAGACAGTACGCAGCTAATTATTGCGTCTTAATTTACGTTTGGGGCTCCGTTACCTTCTCGTTTCTATGGATACTTCATTATTCTGCTTAAAATGTTGCACAATATGTCATTAAACAGCTCTACTTTACATTTATCCAATTACAACTGACTTTATAGGTCAAAAAATACTAGAAAAACAGGCATTCTAGCTGAGCAGGGCGACCTCTTTGCAGATCTGACCTGTAACTTGCTCTGGTTTGGTTCGACGGACACCAGAAAAGTTACGCAATGCGGCTTTAAAATATGAAAAGCAAAATTTGTTCATTTTAAACGGTTTTGCAGTCGTCAAAAGTTCTTCTTCACTTACCTTACGCATTCTGGGCATCCTATTTATTCACTGCAATGACGAGAACTAGCATGCTAATACACACTCCCTGATTATCGGACAATAGCATTAAGTATACGCAGACAGTACGCAGCTGATTATTGCGTCTTAATTTACGTTTGGGGCTCCGTTACCTTCTCGTTTCCATGAATACTTCATTATGCTGCTTAAATTTTGCACAATATAACATTAAACAGCTCTACTTTACATTTATCCAACTACAAGTGACTTTATAGCTCAAAAAATACCTAGAAAAACAGGCACTCTAGCTGAGCAGGGCGACCTCTTCGCAGATCTGACCTGTAACTTGCTCTGGTTTGGTTCGACGGACACCAGAAAAGTTACGCAATGCGGCTTTAAGACATGAAAAGCAAAACTAGTTCATTTTAAACGGTTTTGCGGTCGTCTTCCTCACTTACCTTACACGTTCTGAGCGTCCTATTTATTCACCACAATGACGAGAACTAGCATGCTAACACACACTTCCTGATTATCGGACAATAGCATTTAAGGATATGCAGATAGTACGGAGCTGATTATTGCGAATTTGAGAGCAGCTTATACAAGATATTTGAACTGGGATACTTGGACAAGACAAATTTTGGTCAAATACAGTGAGAAATAAATCTGGTATTGGACATTTATTTATTTTTGCACGCTACTGTATCCAAGTAATTCCCCTTGTGGATCAATAAAAGTTGTCGAACTTCAAGTCTACAAAATGAAGTGAGTGAAAATGAATTATTCACAATATGAAATTTTCTGCAAACAAATGATCCTGTATAAAACTGGGTCACCTCGTAATTTAAACTTCTACAAACATGTTCTGAAATGCAGGAGTCTTGTATTAGTTTATCAGTTCATATTTCAGACTTTTCTCCAAAGTTGAAGCTCCTGGGTGTGTTTGAAAAGTGCACGGTGAACTAAACTGAAACTTTATTTTAAAACGTCAATTCTAAAATCGAATCGTAACATTTCTTACATTTTTCTCCTCCGAAATTTTGCAGCCCAAGCCAACGTGGTGAGTTCACAGTGCACATTTTAACACCCCGGAGGATTCACATTTGAGTGGAGACTGAAATATGATCTGCTAAGATAATATCTAAAAAATCTTATGTATTTCAGAACAGGTTTGAAAAGGTCTAAACTACAGCGTTAGCAGGTTTTTCTACAAAATACCAAGTAGAGAAGGGATGTTTCGCCGCATTGTATAACCTAAAAATAATCATCTGTGTGACAATTCAGTCTTACATTTTATACAGTACATTGTACAGCCGCTATACACTGATGCTAACTGTAGGCACTGCTCTGAGGCTTTCTTAGACTTTAATCTGATCTGTGTCATGTGCTGTTTAAATCTATTTTGTATTTTCAGACAATCTTATAACGTTTTTACTAACTTTAGGGTAACTCTTAAACAGTGACAGTGCTACTTCTAATGCTAATGCTAATTCTGCTCCTGATGCTACTTTCATCTACGGTTAATTTAAAGGAGAACGACGCAAGTTTTCTGAAAGGTAAAAAGTATTTTGTCTATAATATTCCACATTTGGTCACCTTTCTAAAATAATAATCTAAGTCACTTTTTGCCTAAGTTTACTTTGACATAATTTATGCCATAAAAGTATAATATTTCACATTTCGTCAACTTCCTCAAAATAATCGCCTAAGTCACTTTTTGCCTAAGTTTACTTTGACATATTTTATGCCATAATTTAAATTTTGTTTCCTGAAAAAAATGAAAAAAATGACTTATGCGATTATTTTAGAAAAGTGTCGATATTATTGTGCAAAAAATGTTTTCCAAGTGGTAGTTTTCAAGTTAACAGCTACTTTTTACCATTAGTTCAGTAGAAACTAGAGATTCCATTGATCCATATGATTCTAGTGAAGGCGTATTGAGTTTAAAAACCCAGTGGAGCACTTGTATTACACCATGACAATATTAGCGTACACTACTACATACAGTAACACCCCGATCCACGGCAGATCTCGCCTCCACACACAGACAACACGCTGAACACATTAAGCGGAACATAAAAATCTATTTCTCATGAAGCTTTTAAGAAGTTCTCGACGCTCCGAAAGAAAAAAAAAAGACAAGAAAATGGATGCGCTGGCCGTTTCTGACACGCTTCTTATAAAACCCATGTTCTCGTCCGAGTGGAAGTGTGTCCAAAGAGCTATGAGTCTCCAGTGGAAACCGAGAAAGAACGAAAAAAAAGGACAAAAAAACCATTATAAACTGGAAAGTGATTTATGGACTGACTCAAAAGCAATAGAAAACGTCTTCCCTTCATACCGTACATGGACTTGGATACAAAGAATGACGCAACGCACCCACACACTGAGCGAACGGGTCCGAGCGAAACATGAAAGTCAAACGCAACCATTTTTTTTCAGCGTACATCGAGCTAGCACCAAAGAAATCAGGCTCGCGCTGGACATATTGGTAGAAACCCTCCGCTATGTCGTAAATCTTGGTTTTTAATGCCTTGTTTTAACACACAAGACTGTAAATCATAAGAGTCCAATGCCAATTTTTTGGGAAGTGTGCGCTGGAGCTTTTCAAGGGTATTTCGTGACAGAGGTATTTTTCAAAATAAGGGCTGCATTCCTGGAGGAAGATAGAGGGAGATTAAGGAGCGGGGAGGGCGAAGAGGCACAAGAGCTCTGTCCGTCTGAACTTTAGACAGGATCATTCAAATTTACACCAACATTTCTACATGAGGATATTGTCTGGAGAAGAGGCTGTCTGGAGGATTAGACTATACCAGCGTTTCTCAAACTGTGGCGCAGGGTCCATCGATAGTACTGCTACTTCATCTGGTATACACGTTCTTACAGTATACAGTTCTAGTTTGTATATTCATATAACCCTGAATTCATATTGTCTTCATAAAGGCATATTCTCCTGCTCGATACTTCAATTTTTTTTTCATCACAGTTTCAAC
>KN516565.1:0-34368 GCA_000787155.1 Scartelaos histophorus
TTTTATTTATATTATTATTTTATATATTTTAAACAGGTTTAAAATAAAACCGCTGTGTGCTGCCTTCATCTTGTTGCTGTTTTTTAATCCGCCGCGGTAATTAGCATGCTAGTTCTTGTTAGCATTATAATGAAGTCAAAACTTCAATCTGGAAAGTTGTGAAAAGCATTTATAAATCCACTGTGATGAATAATTGTGATGCTAAGAATTTATTGAGAGCGAGAGGAATAATATAATATGTTCTGTCACATTTTTTGAAAGACTTAAAAAATGAGGTACGGCACCTTTAACTATAATTAGTGATAGAACTCAGATGTTGTAATCTTATTTACATGAGAGCTGAAACAATCTTTGGCACCTCTCCATGCAGTGACGCCTCGGTCCAGGGGCTGTCAGCGTGAACCGTGTGGAGCTAAACCATGCGGCCCAGATGTGGGTGAGGTGTCCGGCCTCTCGTCCTAATCAGATTGATTAGACCTGGTAATCTGGCAACCTGGCACTGCGCTCTGTTCTGCATAATTCTGAGTAGTGAGAACTCCCAAGATGGCCGCCTTTTACACAGTCCAGATCAGCTTAGTCCTGCCTGGTCTGACATGAGAACGCTTAGCCCTGGCCCACGTCTGACTATCACATGTGGAGCCTGTTTTCAATCAAAACCGCACACTCAAAAGTCGCAGTCTTCCAGGAGTATTTTTATCCGCTTTTTGAATATTTCTTTGCTTTTCAACTCCACTTCCTTCCATCGGATGAAACCGCTCCGATGCGAAATCAAAGCCGTCAGCATATCAGAGAGAGAGGCCAGCGTCAGGAGGTCTGATTCAGCTCCGGTCTGAGGGTGCCGCGCTGTGAATCCCACCTATTGAAAAGATTGCAGGAGGGATGTGGGAGTCCAGATAGCGGTGCTGACAAGCCAAGCCAATGATCAGAAGGAGGAAATGCTGTTCTCAATGACCTTACTGTTACCCCGGGCAACGCGCACAGGCCGCGCTCTCCCTCCGATATGAGTCCGAGTTTGAAACATCCAATTCAGTCCCATCCCGGGAACTCTCCTTCCTCTCATTTCCTGTGTGTGCTGCAGTCGTCGCCTGTTTAAATTAGGCTCCAGTACAGCTCCCTGTTCTCCTCTCGCCGTGTTCCCCTCGCTCCACGGACTCTCTGGATCAGCTCCAGTAAACTCATGAGCTGAGCCGTGGAACATGTAGAGACATTAAAGCAAAAAAAAAAACAAAAAAAAAAAAACACAACTCTGGCAAAAATACTTCCACCTGATATCACTTTAAAATATACATCCATTAATATCTGTGAATATGATTTATTATAGACTTGTTTCTGTTAAAGTTGGAGTTAATAGTAGCCTGCCTTTCAACTCTTCAGCTTTGGTATTTCATATTTTAAAGGTAACAATGTGTGTACAGCCTATGTTTCTTTATTTATGAAAACCATTCCAGATGAGCTTATTCAAATCCAAAATGTCAAAATGTGATGTCCACAGAGTGTTGGCCACTGATTTTTTTAATTTTTCATTTTTGGATCTGCTAATACTGACAATTGTAAGGGGTCCCAACCTGTAGCTTTGGAGCGACCAGTAGCTCTCCACCCTCTTCCAAATAACTCGCCAAGAAATTTCGGAATTATATGTATTGTACTGAATACCTACAATTTGTTGAATTAAATGCGTTTTACCATTGTAAATGTGTAATTTTGATGTTCAACTAGCATTAATGAATAAGTTCATCTTTTACAGACATTAAATGCACCCTATCTAAAGCTTGCACTGGCTCTTATTTATGTATGTATGTATGTATGTATGTATGTATGTATGTATGTATGTATGTATGTATGTATGTATGTATTTATTTATTTATTTATTTATTGGTTTATTAGGACAGTGTACAATTACATTAAGCACAATGGCAGAGATGTTTGTACCAGATTGTAGCTCATTGCTAATTTCCATCTGTAGTCCTGGGAAGGGGAGACAACACAAACACAAAACAACTGTACAATATACAAATATAAAATACAATAAATATTTACAAGTTAAAAGTGCAATGTATAATGTAATGTAATGTAATGTAATGTAATGTTGTAACACTGTTAGTTTGGTCATCTGTGGCCATCAGGTGACACCCACAGGGGGAACATCTGATGGCAAAATACCCGTTCTTATATATAATACATCTTTTGCTATTGTTAAAAGTAGTAGCTTTCTAACATTTTCATTTTGTAAAGGTAGCTCAAAGGGTAAAAGGTTGGGGACCCCCACTTTAGCTCTATTTATTAGCATAGTGGGAGAGTAGGAAAAGGTCTTCATATTTTGAGTAGGAGAGCCACAAAATAGGATTACACAAACATGCATTATTATTTCATGAGTTAGCAACGTAAAAACATTAATAAACACAAAAAGTCAGTTAACGTATAAGCTTTAAGTCTACCAAGGCCTCCCAAGATCCATATTCATGTTTCATTTTGCTGTTGTCATCATCCCGACTGGAGCAAACCCTGCGCAGTCCCTACATAACACTACATAAATAGATCCAACCACATGTAAAATAATCAGCGTCGCAGTCGTATAAAGCTCCATTTTGGTTTGTGCGAAGTGATCCCGCTGAAAACTATAGCTCGTTACTTCCACAATCGAAACCACTGCTCTTCTTACCTTCTATGAGACGGACATTGTAACTTTAAAACAGAATGATGTGGGATTTATTGAAAATTACAAAAGTCTGCGCGCCAGTATGCAGCGTATTCCCACAGAGGTAGTTAAAACCTGGATTTATTGTACTCGTTTACATTTCGGAGCACGTTCCAAGGGAATCGGGGAATTATAAAAGCCAGTTCTCTGAGTATGCATAAATGCTGAGAAAAATGCAGACGGTTCTTTTTTTTTTTCTTTTTTACGTCTCCCCCATTGCGTAAAAACGAGACGGGGGACGGAGATTGTAAAATGTGTTAAGACATGAAGAGCTGGGGTCATCGGGTTCATTCAAGGTCAATTCACTTTCAGTAATTAATTCAGTTTATTAGAGTAGATTAACATTTTAGCTGGGACAGATATTTTTTTATGTAGAAAATTATGTATTATTCAGATGTATTGGACAAAAAGATAAGATTTTGTGTAACTTAAAAACAAGAAAACATACGTAATAATAATTCAGCTTTGCCCACATAATACTGACATGGGGCCTTGTGGAATCCCAAAATGAGGATGACGCAGAAGTGGGCAAGAGCAATATTGCTGAAGTCTAGACTTGAGTGAGTGAAGTTTGCAGGTCCCTCTGGTCCAAGCCCCAGCAGCTTTACAAGGGTGTCAGGAGGATGGCAGCGTATCAGGTTTGAGCAGTGCACTTCATGGACGTGTAAGGGATCTTTCTGTGGTAAAACATTTTTTTAAACACGATGCGGTGTCAACCTTTTAAACTGTGTGGAAAGTGTCATTGAGAAATACAATTTAATTAATGAAAAACTGTCTAAATTTTAAGACAAAAGTATAAAAATAGATAATGTGTGGAAAGTGTCATTAAGAAATACTACAATCTAATTAATGAAAAACTGTCTACATTTTAAGACAAAAGTATAAAAATAGATATATATGAGTGTGAGGCTTAATGTGAGCAGGCTTGCATCTCCACAAACCTGATTCTACTTGGCTGGAGAAGGGCTTTTCCCTAGTTGTTTCCACTGCAATGTTGCTCCTTAATCTTGGCTATAATCTTCACACAAATCTCCAAGGAGAATGTTCCAAAATTTTGTTTTAACTTTCTATTTCCATGAAATCATGCAGGTGATATCCCACTTCCAGAAAGTTACGTCATGCACCTTTAAGCGAGCAATTATATTGTAACAAAATGTTGTAAGAATTATATTATCTTTCTTGTATCATGAGAACTTTGTGAAGGGAAATTGCATAATACATTTTCTTGCCAAGTTTAATCATAATTTTTTTCACCTCTTTTTCGAAAAATTGCTCTCATGTTTTGCATAGACAGAAGCCTATGAAACGGTTTCATTGGTCTGCAGTAACCATATACCCCACTACTATTACACAGTCACACAATACCTCTTTGTGAAAATACTTTAACTGTATGGTACATTCGCACATATCCAAAACAAGTATGCTTATGCTCTCTCATGGCCCCGAGTCGAAAGCGATTTGTAATTCTGTACTATTGAAAAAACTGTCCATTCATCTAAAATAAGTCGACGTAGCAACCGACTTGTCAGAAATCTGTTGTTCTGCGCTACCTCTGTATTTGAGATAGCGGTTCTTTAGGTTTACGTCGACCGCAGAGAGCGCTGGAGAGAGCCGTCACGGTGGCCAATAAAATCTAAAGTACAACATCCCCCGGTGAGCTCTACGGTCACATTTGACATCAATCACCCATGTGCAGGGTCAGCGCTAGTAATTTTGTCGGCGGGACTCCACGGATCACTCCCTCACACTCCTGCAACCTCCGACCGGGCCTCTACATCAATACTGCTCTGGGAGGGCACTTACTGGACATGAGCTAGTTACTGCCAAGAAGAAAAAACACGATGCAATACTTGTGGAGGTCTCAATCTGTGAACAGTGAAAAGGGTAAGAACAAGAGGGGAATATTGTGTTGATTTTGGAGTGCTTTGTGTTTCTCTTCGTCCCATGACTGAGGGGTCCAGTGGTTTTTATAGGGCATGCGGCGGACATTTTGAATCTGACCGTGCTCTTTGTGCTTTGATGTCGACCCCTGCAATTTTCACCGCACAAAAGTAACGACATTTTACTGCAGAATTTACGGTATCTATTGCTGTAAGGCCGCCTGACGGGGATATCGAAACGTGGCGATCGGTCGCGAACGCTCCCAAATATTCACACCTCTCGTAAATGGTCAACAAACACAAATTTTCACACACACCTCAGCTGTCAGGACCATATAATAATGCGGTCGAAATTACAAGTTCCCCTATAGTCAGGTTTTGGAGCCGTGCCGACAACCCAATCTTGGGAAAGTCCCAGCATGCACCATGTGAGAAGGGGTCATGTACTTCAATCAAAAAAACAAGACAGAATCATGAACTCTGGGAAAGTATGACACCGCTTGCATTGTGTGTGGCTATAGCTGAAAGTGCTGTAGCTATAGTTACAGATTTGCATGTGAGATGAATTGACTTAAGCGATGTGTCCGGCGAAGGTGCCATGTGTTCTTGTTTTTCTATCCGTGCGCGAGTCAAGCGAACATTTGGAAGCAATTTTTCTCTGTTAATATGAGTATTATTTTAATTGTGGTAATTATAGGTTAAACTGTTCAACCGCTCATGAGGTGCGAGACTGCGTTTGACAAGAAGACAGCCTGTCCCATTCCACTTCACGTTGTCGATCTTTATTGACTTTCCATGCCACCGTCGTCAGTGCGTTGAGTCCACGCCAATATCGAGCATGAATTTATGGATCTCTTCTTGCTTTGGGACAGATTTTCGTGATGTGTCAAGAGGAAAACAGCTCTGGCTAACCTTTCGATACTCGCTGACCGTTAAATTACGCAAATCGCTAGGTAGATTTACACGATCGCACGCTGCTGTCGGTTCCACCAGGACCCGAGTTTGCAATAACCGTATTGGTAAAGTATTTAGGATTGCGTAAGCTTTTTTGGCGTCTCCGCATTCACAGCAAAGATAACAATTGGAAACACTTTTTAAGAGAATCTGGAAATACACTTCATATTCATTCAAACATATTCATTTAAAAGGAACTAAAGGCAAGTGTTCAACAAAAATGAAACTCGGATGGATCGGTAGGCCTATGAGAAAAACAATTACTATGCAAAAGTTAAAATGTCTCCAAATATTTTCCCAGCAGCACTTCTCAAATAAGTACTTAATAAAGGAAAGCATAATAGTCAAGTCTTCCAAGCTTTTTTTTCACATGGGGCTATAGTCAAACCTCATTATGTAAACCATTTTCTTCTTCTAGTCCAGTAATCATCTTGCATGCAATAGAGCTCTCATCTTTGTTTGTCCTTGCTACCAGAGAAATATACCAAGCGCAGACTTTGAACCTATTTTTATCATCTTCCATTTGCCCCAGAGGCTTATAAAAAACCTTTAAACTAGAATTTTCAACAAAGCGCTTTCTGTAAACTATATTAAGCTTATTGTGAGAAAGTGAAAGTGGTAATTGTCCACATTCCAGCAGTTTCGATGTATAAACTCTGGACCGTAGGCCGTGAACAAGCAGCTGCTAGCAATTTGTGCAGCAGATAATAATCAGGCTACATGCAAAGCAGCGTTCCTGTGTCAGGCATTAGGCCGGCCATGCTGTAAGGGGATTCAGACTTTACATAGAATGGTTGGTTGGGTTGAAATAACCTTGGACAAGAGGGAAAACTAGACCTTCTCTGCATGGACGCATTAGCAGTGTCAGTCCAAGAGAGGTCGAGATCATTTATCAAGATATACTGGGGCATGGATAAACTACAGTCTGCAGGGATTGGCCGGTGTGATATTTGGTCAGAACTTGTCTCAGAGTTCATTGAAAAGGTTCACAAAGTTTATTGCCTGACCAAAAACTGTTGAGTCAGTTGGATGTGATTGTCAATAATGTACAAGATGTTATTGCTTTGTATAAAATGTTTCACAGTACGGTATTGAACATTTCTATCTCTATCCAAACCAGAACAAATTGCGAGTCAGATCTGTGGAGAGGCTCACCCCACTCACAAAATGCCTGTTTTGGTGTTTTTGAACTAAACGGCCGCCTGTAATCGAATAAATAAGGTAGAGCTGGTTTAATATTCCAAGCAGAGCAATGACATGTCCATTAAAACAAGCAGGTGACGGACGCCCAACCAAATAGTGACATAGCTCACCTTTAAGATAAGAAAAAATACTTTTAGTACATTTTACATTTAAGATTATTCATAAACAATGTCAGTGAAGTGAGTCCTTGGTAAAAGTGAAGTTTTCAGTATTATTAATTTAGACAGCAAAATGTACTAAGCCAAAAAAAAGACTTTGAGATATCATGTGGTTCATTAATGACATGATGCACTGTAAACTACAAGTAAAGTTTACTTACAAAATTTAGCTGCTCAAAGCTTAAACATGCACTGTGTAACTTTTTCTGGTCCTTCAAATGCTTTTTGTCATGGAGATGTTATTGTTTTGTCTGGAATGTTTCACAGTATCATATTAAACATTTCTATCTTCATGGAGACCAAACCAGACCAAGGCGCTGCTGGTCAGATTTGTGAAGATTTGTGTGATTTTTTTTAATTTTTTTTTTAGGTATTATTGAGTTATATAACTACCTGTAAATAAATAAAAGGAAAGTTTAATGTTCAATATCATAGTGTGGAATATTTCTGGCAGAGCAATGGCATATCTATAGAAACAAGCAGGTGACAAACACCCCCAAACTAAAAAGTTACATGGGGCACTTTTAAGTCAATCAAGTACATTTTACCTGGTCTGTTTGCAAAGTAAGACTGTTGTATTGAAGTATTGTCCACTTGATACACCCATGTTGCAGTAAACCTAACTTTAACTTTAAAATGAACACATGTGAGGTAATTTACTTAACAAAAGCAAGTGAATTGAACCTACTACCTACTACCTTACACTCTACATTACACTCCCTATGTCCAGTGACACACAATACAACTTAAAATATGGACAGAGGGCTTAAAGGGGCAGTAAAAACAAATGTGCTGATGACAGTCCCGTGTACGTCTTAACAATTTTGACTGTAAACAATAACACAAGCAGGGCTCTGAAAAGCAGCTATGGCAGAAATGTCTGTGTCTTCTTCAGGGCCAGACAAGAGCGGCAACTGCTCCCTGTGTGTGTGATTTATGTGGAGGGCCTCAGACTGCCGGGGCCCACTGCACGGCCCGTGGGCTCACCTCACAACAGCTGGCTGACAGATCTGATTGGTTGCCGGGACAGACTCTCGGCGTATTGTGTGTCATTCATTGGCTTTCTATTCTTAAATGAAATCTCTGGTTTCATTTGGGTGAGAAAGATCCTCTACTGAGCAAGACTTAAAGTAAGATAAAAATACATTTAGGGAAATTTCAGCTGTAAGAAATGAGTTATTGATTATGGAGTTAACAGAGGACTCAGTTTAAAAAGGTATGAATGTTACCACCAAGATTTATATGCAGAAATAGCCTGAAAAGTTCATTTACACAAGCTTATACATCACTAAAGTAATGTAGAAACAGTATCATTACAATCTTTGTTAAAAAAAACTACTTTTGGAACTTTTGGTGTGTAGAAAAAGCATATATTTTCTGTAATCTTGATTTATTTTACATATATTATTTTATATATATTAATTTGGGCCATTATTATTTTGTATTATTTGGAGGAAATTATTTTATATTACATTGGACTTATTTTATTAACAGTTCATGTTATTTATTCAATTTATGTTGGGTACATTTGTACATTTCGTTTAGTTTTTCCACCGTGATGTTGGTTCTTATTGTTTTCAGGGGAGCGCATTTGTGGGGCGCACTTGGAGTTGCTGAATAAAGAAAGACACGAGTGGTTCACTGTGCGGCCATGTTGGTTATTTTAGCACGAAAGACTGCAGGAACAGAAGAAGAAACTCATCATAGAAAATCTAACTGTAACCCGCTATACCCCCGGCCTCATTAGACAATTCAGAACAAGATACGAGGGTTACATTTCCAACAAAAACATTTAAAACACAAACTAAAATGTGAAAATATATTAATTTTCTACTGTGATTAGCTATGATATAGACTGGAGTCGTTCAAAGCCGCCACACAGATCAAACCAGCAGTAGCCAGGTTTAAATTTACACACATAACACTTGCAGCTTTTAGATTCTTCACACTAAACTGTTTCAGCGAATTCATGCGGCGCTTGTAAAATGACATGAGCGTTTTGCCATTACCACATGATCCAGGGACCTGCCGCCGATGCGCTCCTGCCCCGTCCCGACAGGTGCTCCTGCAGACGGGGGAGATTAGGTGATCAGTGCCCTTGGATTCTTTCCTTGCTGGAATGTGGCACATGCGGAGAAGGACAGGCCTCTGCTGGATCCCTGGAGAGAGGTTAAGGTGAGGTGGGCAACATGATGAAAGGAGGAGCGCGACTTCAAGTGTGAGCCGGGGAAGGAGTTTCCATGAAGATAGGTCTCAAATGGGTAGTGTCCATACAAGGGGAGAGGCTCTGGTCAGAAGGTGTAGTCATATCTGCTGGCTTATGGAGGACACAGTGACAGAGTCGTTTGCAATCCTGGAATAAACTGTCCAAACTGGTTCTTAGAGATAAATCTGCACAAAATATGACAAACTGGCTATAAATAAACACATTTACTACTTACTTTTGGTAAATAAATGGACTGTCAAAATGGATTCCTGTGTATCTGAGATCACAAACTCACAAGAATCCACCTTGGCATTTCAATCTGGCATGAACCAGATTAAGTTCATGCTAATGTCTAAGGAATTAGTTGGGTAAATGCTATTGGTTTAAGTAGAGCTGTATGCATTTTTTAGAGTCACATAAATATTAAAATAACAGTACTTGCTCTGTTGAGGCTGAAAGAGTGAAGTAGCTCATAGATTTCATCACCGTCTGAGATGGCAAATATAAATTCGCTGTGATACTCGTCTGATCCATGGTGAGGTTAACATTACACTGGACTCCAGCATACCAAATCGTAATGGCACAACAGGGCTGAAAAGGCTTTTAGCACCAATATTAAACCAATTTTAGAGAAACAAAGCAGTAACAGAACCACATATCCACCGCTGTGCCATTGCCCAGAGATGCGCGTTTCACTGTGTCTCTGCGGTAATTAGATTAGTTTGGGATTAAACGGAAAGTAAAGGGATAGTCTGGCAGTTAGCCTGAGCTTGGGCCTGACGACATGGAGACAGTGATGATACAGTGAGGTCGCGAGGGGGTCACGGGCGGGTTCTGTGAAGGGGGTCACATGTGCTCCGATCCCCAGGGAGCCCCGCGCGTCCAGACGGGAGAGACAGGGGCCCGTATTTGAGGTGCAGCTACCGGGCGCCACACAGATGAGCTCATGAAACGCTATGCTGTCCGCCGGGCCGGGGGTGAGACGAGGGGGGGAGAGAGGGGAGAGAGCCGCGACCATCAATCACTCAGGGTGGGGCAGGGGTCCAGCAGAGGCATGGATCAGGAAGAAGAGCCGGTCAAGGCTAAAGGCGTAGAGTGTCCCCCTGACTCTGAGAGGGGGGGGGCAAGTTCAGACAATGAGCTCCAAGGAGTTATTTAATATGAGATTGGAGGCTGGGGGTATGGGTTGGACAAGGGACAGAGGCTGGGTAAAGAAAAACACAGGGATCTTACGTCACAGTCCAAGTTTCAAGTCTTCATGTCTCAAATCTCCAACGGAAAGGCCAAGTCAAGTTTAAAATGCCAGTTTTTATATAATTTTAAAATAGAAATAAAAGCTATTCTTCAAGACATATTTAGAAACTGCCGTCTTTCAGATATCACAACATTCTATAGGTCAATAATATTTAATACAGATAGCTAAAATGTATTGTTAAAATGCTTATTTGTGTTGTAAAAGCCCACAGTGACTTATAGGGTCTTGCCACTAATAGAAATTTTGTGTTTCCATTCAGAAATTTGGGGAAAACTGGCACTTCATCTGGGAGCAGGACAACATTACAAACTAGAATCTGAAAACCATCAATACTTTTATTCTTTGATAATAACCATCAGACAATTCACAAGTCCCCATCTCTGCAAAATTGGGACAACTCCTGGATTAGACCAGAACTAAACTTGGAGTAGAACAGAACCCAGCCAGGAATAGTTTGAGCGCACCCTTTTAGGCATGTTCATGGTACTGTTTGTGTTTGTACAGTTGACTCTTAATAAGAAAATCATTGTAAAGTTGATGGTCTGGAGTGGATGTGCTCCTGACAGTTCGTGATGAAATTTCTCTGCAGGGCAACAAAAAGTTCAACCAAAGAATACCGAAAAGGCTTCTACTTTGAATTGTCGAAATATACTGAAATGCACAGAAAATCTTTTTACTTCATTGTATCCTCTATTTAACTTTTTTCTTTCTGATCACTTGGGTGCCATCTCAGTTTAAAGGGGCGGTACCCAATTTGTTTCATGTACTAGTAGGTAAAAATTAAGTACTTTTTTTTTTTGCCCCAGACAGATATAGTAGTATTGTAAAAGCACCTCTCTTAGGGTCAAAAATAGATTGCTGTTTGCTGTCTGCATAGTTATCTGGCAGTATAATCCTCCACTAACCAGGAAGTGCACTGTTACCATGCTAGTATTGTTGTTAGTATTACAGTGACGGCAAAACTCTGCTGTGGCATCGAAAAATTGTCATTTGAATACATTTTGCAGCTCATTTAAAAAGCTTTTTCAGTTCTGGTCTAGTTAAGGAATAAAGAAAATTAACAAGATTAGCTTAGATTGGTGATTTTGTTTTTCGCTATTGAGTTTTCGACAAATCTTGCTAAGTTGAAGTTTGTCCAGGACTTATTTACAGGTTCCCAATAGTTTATTAGTTTGAAACATTCACCCCTTCACCTCAAGGTTGGTGGTTCGATTCTCATACTGGCCTGGAGTGTGAATGGATGAACTCTGGAAAACTCATGTGTCTTTGAGTGTTTTGGGTGGTGGTATGTTCTGGGAGCCATTACAGACGCTAACTGAGCTGTGAAGATGTGGTGCTGACAGACGGACTACAGAGCACTAGGTACCAGTCAGGAGCCCATCAGGAGCAGTTCAGTGCACTTACTCACTCACGCACTATATTGTAATGTGTATAGGGTGAGCTCATATTGTACCAGTCCCTTCCTATTACAGTGCTGTTGGCTATATAGATGTGTGATTGTTTCTGCAAATGTGGAAACTAAGAGTACATATAATATTGGAGGTGTTGTGAGGTGGAGTCTTGATTGAGAGACAACTGTTATGAAGTCATCTGAAGATATGCGCTTTTTAAAACAAATTTGCATTTTTCAGAATCGCAATTCACAAAAACAGCATTAATCTCACAATTTCACACATATTATTTACTGTTGATTTAAAGATGCACTGTGTAACATGTCCAGTGGAGGGTCCGCCACCTGCTCGTCTCCATGGAAATGTTATTGCTTTGTCTAAAATGTTCCACAGTATTGATTAAAACTATCTATAGCAGGTTACAGCACTATACTATACAGCACTACTACTATACAACACTATACTATTATTGTATAGTATAGTATAGTATAGTATACAATAATAGTATAGTGTAGTACAGTATTAGAGCTGTATAGTATAGTGCTGTAACCTGCTATACTATACAATACTATACAATAATAGTATAGTGTAGTATAGTAGTAGTGCTGTATAGTATAGTGCTGTAACCTGCTATACTATACAATACTATACAATAATAGTATAGTGTAGTATAGTAGTAGTGCTGTATAGTATAGTGCTGTGTAACGCTATACTATACAATACTATACAATAATAGTATAGTGTAGTATAGTAGTAGTGCTGTATAGTATAGTGCTGTAACCTGCTCTACTACACTATACTATTATTGTATTTTGAGCAACAGAAACACCCGTAATGAACAAATGCTAGATGAATATGTCTAATGTTATACCGTGGAACATTCCAGGCAAAGCATGGAGAGAAGCAGACGCTCCACAGTACAATGCATTTTTAAATACTCTTTCAATATTTAATTTTTTGTGTGTGTGTGCATATTTTTCCTTGTCAAATCCTGCACAGTTGTAAATAATCAGAAAGAAATCATATTACGCACATGTCACATCAGATGCAACTGTTTACGTGACATTTCAGTAATCAGATAATTAACCCATTTTTGGTTTGTAAACATACTCAGTGCTACCAAAACCACTTTTTCATATTTGATTGGTAATTTGATGCACTAGGGACCTACTTTGGAGCAAGATCACGGACTATTGTGACCATTTTAGCTGTAATGTTGTTACCTCTTCAAAAAATAAACCTGTTGTGTTTTGTTTCATTCACACACATTTGAGTAAACTTTAATTAACGTCTTTCTGCATCTCCAAAGCTAAAAATGCTTTGTTCCACTTCAAGTTAATCGCTGATATTAACTCTAATGAAGGTGTATGGAGTTTGAAAACACAGTATTACCACATAACATCACAAGGTGGAACACAGTGTTTCGTGTTTGACAGACGAACTCATCTTAAATATGAATGACAGACAAACTCATCTTAAATATGAAGGGTTTGTGCGTTAAACATGTGTGATATTATTATTATAGATGAGAAAACAGTGTAATACAGTCCCTTAAATCGGCTGTGCTAACAATCACTTATTCTAATAAATCAGAACCCTACTTGACACATGACGTAGCTTATCCCCAGAGCGCTCACCATGTAATAGCATCACTTGGTACCGATTGTTAGTTAACCTTTCCTGGCTCTTTAAGTGGAGCACCTGTATGGCATAAATCTGTAACAAACTCCCAGACAAGTATGTTACATTTCTAATAAGCGTCACAAAGCAGAGGGGAGGGAGGGATGGAGAGAGGGAGGAGGGGAGGGGCTGTCCACAGAGAAGAATGGCTACTGTATGGGCCTGTAATAGGAGCCATGTGTGAGTGCGCAGAGGGCCCAGTGCAGAGGCAGCGTGGAACCGGAGATTTACACCGGGCTGAGCAGACGCTGGCAGTCACCCCATAAATTACGCTCGTTGGATGGATGTGCTGTAGAGATGAGGGCCGGGCGATTAGCGTGAAGCCATAGAAAAGGCTATAGTGTGATCGATGGGTGAGTCAGTGTTTGTCGAGGGAAAACAATTATGACAGCGGGCTGGGAATAACAATTGTTTGGTAATAGTAACTGACATGAAAACACATGAGAGTAATACAAAAAAAACTGCACAAAGCCTGAATTCACACTTCTAGCTTGGAGATGACAGTATAGTTCTGACTGGTTCTGCATTTTCTTGTATCCTGAAACGCCAAGAAACAATCAACTCTACTCAAATATATATTCAAATCAACACAAATTTAAATGATATACTACACTATGATTTGTGAGATATAAATTGCACAACTCATACAAGTAATGCTAACTTGATTAAAAAAAAATAAAAAAAAAAATTCAACCAATAAAAAATGCTAATATAATATGCTAATATGCTAAATTCATTACTTTAAAAAATATATATATACAATAATATTTCCACAAATATATATTAAGTAGACATATTATGCAAATTGTATTGTTCATGCTATAATAGTTTCAAGTTATTAATGTAATGTAATCAGACTAAACTAAACCAAATGGACTTAGTTTTATGTAGAAATTTGCATCAATTAATATTGTAATGTCTGTTTAAGTAGTTTGGCACCATTGCTCTGAAAACGTCTTGTTCACTTACCCCTACACTTGGCTTTTGCTTTGCTCTTTAAAAAAAAAAAACTCCCTGGAAGTGCTTTCACGAAAGACTGTTTTCCGTTTACATTTTACACAGTCCCATGTTACCATTTTGAAATCTGACTTGTATACCATAAAATAAAACAGTAAGTCAGTACACGAAGTATTTGTCCTTGGTCATAAAAGCGCACATACATTCAGCTGATGGCTTGAGCATACATATAGGCCCCTGTAATCATAGTGGGATCTCAGGTTACATTTTATAAGGCTGCCCCCACAAAGGTTATGCACGTCGTCTCCTCACAGCAGCAAGTGTCTGAGGTGTTCCATGTGGGAGCAGCTCTCACATGTGCGACCGTGGGCTCAATGAACAAGAGTGAGGAGAGACAAAAGATTCTTGTCAAAGCCATCGGTCTAAACTCTACATCATGTTTATTAACTGTGCTAAATCTGCAAGAGGGTGCACGTATCAGTGGGCAAGTTCAGTTTAGCGTCCCTACTGAGTTCATACTGCAGGCATGACAAAAAGGTAAGAAGTTTTATGCATTTTATTACATTAATATATATTTTGGTTATGACAGTCCATGTTAATGAATACATAATAAACATGCTGCAGACATCTCTTTTTGTAGCATTGTTGCAAATTTCTATCTGTTTTTCCCACAAATGGCCTCACAAAAACATTCTCATTCATATTTGTCAGCGTGCACGGGCATCGGAGACACGGTAGGTGTAGTGTCTTGCCCAAGGACAAACCATCAGTATGGATTAGAGTTCCCGCTGCCCCCCGATGGCACATGGTCTTCCTGGTATTCTCCCATCCATTACTAAACAAGCCTGCTTAGCTTCTGAGATCAGACAGGATCTGGCACTCTCAAGGTGTTATGATCATAATGCATAATGGAGTTTTTCAAATGTAATCAAATCACACAAAAAAATCACTCTCAGATTTCTTTTTAAGCTCCATACGCGTCTGGATACCTTCTGATTCTTTCCTCGTGAGAGATCTTACAATTAGCAATCAGTTATTGTTTTTAGCCTTATTTACCCCACTTCTTCACTCGAGCTCTGGTCACTACACATATTTTTAAATGTATGTATTTTCCATACACATTAGTTTAAGTTGCAAAACATAAAATACAAAATGCAAAGATGTCCAAAAGTTATATTTGAATAATGCATAAAATAGGCACTTTAACAATGAGAAACAGTGTTATGCTTAGACAGCTTCAAACTTTATTGATCCACAAATTAAATTATATAAAAATATAAATGATAAAAATTAATTCAAAATATATGGCAAAAATAGAAAAAGACCTTTGTCAAATAAGGCATAATTACACAACTGTATATGCACAAGTAAAAATAAAGACATAGAAAAATATATATGGAGTATACAGATTCATTTCCATAGAATTAAACACATTTAGACCACTTTTTAGCTAAAAAGAGGCTAAAATAATACCTCACCATATCACAGTGTTTGCCACATCCATCTCTGGCCCCTTCCACTGCTCCCTGTGTGGGCCCAGGGGTGCGGCCTCCAGCCCTGTGCCCCTGTGCATCCTGGGACATGGTAAGTCTAGCCTTCAGACTTCCTGCCCACATGCAAATTCACTACGCAGGACAACATGGACAGGGCGCTGCTACAAATTGCTGATAAGCTGCTTTTCCCTGCATACGGAGCGAGCCGAGAGCCGTCATTAGGAACATGATCTGACCAAGTGCCCAAGTGCCTGCTGCCTGTACAAACATGGGGCAGGAAGAGGAGGGCCCTGTGGCAACGCTGGGACGTGATAGTATTCTCCTCTGGGTTCTTATCTCTGGAGCGAGCTGCAGGGGATTCAACAATGGCCGACCCAAAGTGTAAATGAGTCTGGAGACATTTTGGAGAGGTCTGAATAGCGGTTCTCAAACTTGGTACGGGCACAGGTCAATTACATTTATTTTTGTGGATGTCAAAATCACTGCAGCATCTTGTAAAACTATACTTTTTTGGCACCCCTACTGTACTGCTGTTATATATTATGAGTTATAAAGTTGTTTAATGCCAGGCAGAGCAATGACATAGCCATAGAAACAAGCAGGTGATGGACCCCCAACCTAAAAGATACATAGTGCGCATTTAAGTTACATCATTTCTTTGCATTTTCCCCATAGTTCAGTGACTCTATAGAGGAAACTTGTTAGTGTATATTGATAAATTAAAGTAACAAATCTAGATAACCGGTTCATGAGTACTTATAACTGAAAAATATCTATAATTTAATCTAAAACACTTGCTGCCAGCTAACAGTGTAGTGTGTATTTCATGGATATTTGGGGCAGGCTGCACCATATTGGTTCAATCAAAATATTTTTCCATGGTTTTTTCGCTTATACCAGACAGAGACCGTTATTAAAGAAGACATATTGTGCTTAAGTCTGCTGTGTAATTATAATCAATGATAGTCGTGGATCATAATATTCCCTTTTAAATAGCGATATACTTCCCAAGGCCAATACGGTATTAGGGCCGATTCCCGCCCGTCCCACTACGGTACGCCACCCCTCTGTCGGGCCCTCCTGCTGCTTTTACTGCAGATCGAGCAAACATTTTTTATCATTTGGCTGCACGATGCCGCCGAATCAGACGTGTCTCATGAAGAAAATAACTGGAGAACGAAGCGAGTAAGGAGCAGTGTGCGTGTACCAGATTACGGAGAGAAAACGGGGCAATGAAGTCTTTGAACGCAGAAGAATAAGGATTACTCTAACATGTATGAATCACTCTATTTGCGATTTCAAATGGGTAAATGAGAAGGGAAAACAAATTCAACATTGTTAAAAGGTCTAAGAGGTCTTTTTGAATAATAGGTTTATAGTACTTTAATCTACGAACTGAAAGGTAAAAAATATTTGACTATTTGATACGGCTAATTTAGGTGGTGGTGCCTGTTTCTTTTGGAGTTGTTTTGTCCACAAACTGTCCCATTATGTCTTTTGTCTTGTTATTTGAACCGATATGTCTACTTCTTAATGTCTTGCATCTACAATCTTACGTTTTAAATTGCTCAAAGTGCATTTATCTGGTTTTAATGGTGCACTGTGTGACTTTCTGGTTGGGGTTCCACTGTTATACCTTACATTTATACAATTATAGTTTATTTTTTTTTAATAGCTTAAAAATACCTAGAGAAACAGACATTCTGACTATAAGATGGGTCGCCTCTCCTCAGATCTGACCCGTTCACTCTCCATGAAGATAGAAAGGTTTAAAGCCATACTGTGGGGCATTCCAGACAAAGCAACGACAAAGAAGAAAAGCATTTGACGAACCCTCCACGCTCCACCGGAAAAGTTACACAGTGCACCTTTCCATCACCGCAGCAGACTCCACGAATTCCAAAGCCCCTCAAACCACATTGCGATGACAAAGTTGAGGTCTTTAGCGGTGCCCTTTTCGCACAGCAGCTCATACGCATCATCAATAAAAGCGTTACTCGCCCCTGTGGTCAGTAACCTCCTTTGAAGCCTGCAGCGGCCGGTCAGCGCGCGGGGCTGGTCAGGGGGAGGTGAGAGGGCCAGGCCGGGCGGAGAGGGGTTCACTCCGATCACCGGCCCAATCACTTCCAGACGTGCTAAATGACACATTATTGGATCCAGACCTGAGCGGGCCTTTGTGTATATTACATTACCAGACAGCAGGCTCACTTAAGCGTCATTACCTCTACGTCTCCTCCCCGCCGAGAAACCGAAAGAAGAGAGGATGATGGGAAGAGAGAGAAAAAAAAAAGAGAGAGATGGGGTCGCTACTCCGTCGATTCTTCTTTTCTTTCGTCTTCGCACTGGGAAAGCTTTCTGTACAACAACACCGGAGTCAAGCGAGCGAGGAACACCCAAGATGTAGCTGGCCCTTGGGGGAATTTTCAGCATATATCTGAAACATACAATACTATACCACCGCCCAGCAAAATTCCCACACAATTAAAAAAAAAGAAAAAAACAATTTATTAATTTTAGTAACGTGGTTGTGAAAAGTTATAATTTAGCAAAATGCGGGTTGCGTTTTGACTAATTGGTGTTTAAAGAGTCATACGTCTATCCGCAACTGGAATTCCCTCAAGTGAGTTACAACATGGCTACTGCGATGGAATAACATTTGAACTAAAAAAGAGTTCGGTGGATGGTTTCCTGTGGTCTGGACGCCTCAAAGTGGGAGCGGAGCCATCAGTGGATTTGGGTAGACCGTGTTTGTATGCTGATGACATTTAAAAATATACCGGGAGTTTTGGCAAAGGGACTGTTCAGAAACTTGCTCATGGGCAGGTGGATCAGTAGGAGTGTTGGTTGGGGTTGAAGTGCTTGAGGAGTAGAAATCTAATAAAAATGCTTGGAGAGGGTGTGGGTCAGAGTGTCCAGGCCAGGAAAAACATTGCTTGTCCCCAAAAGATCCCATATGTCCAAATTTAACATCATATGTAATTGGCCAAATAACGTACTTGGAACAGGACAGGAAAAATACTTGGTCATTTGACACGGTGCCAGTTTGATATAATTGAAAAATTGAAAGAATAGAATATAACAAAATGATAATCAAAAATTGCATTTTGAAGAATTAATTTAATTTACATTTTTGCAAATAATTATTTTTGGTAAGGCCATTGCATATCAGATTAATTTCTATTTTAAAAAATCCTCTATTCTTTAAAATCATAAATGAAAAATATAAATAAATGAATGAAATAAATGATAAATAATAATAAATGAAAAATACATTAAAAAAAATATTAAAATACATATGTTCCCAAACGGTTGAATGGGCATTGCAGTAGTATGCATAATAGGAGCTACACAACAGATTTTTGGGAGATCCAAATGTTGAAAAACATTTGGATCTCCCAAATGTCTTAAAATGTAAATGTGATGTGCATGATTAATATAATAAAACATTAAAACTATTTGATTTTCGTCTCAATATTGGACATTGCACACTCCACTGTTCTACTGTATAAAGGTCAAATGTTAAAGTCAGATTGTCTTGTCCATTTCCATTTGTCTATGGAGCTCAAAAGTGACTGTCTGCTCAGTTCTGGAAGTACATTTTTCATTGATTTTTCCCATAGACTTTTCAACAAATTAAAATAATAAGAGTTCAACCAGCTGCAAGCTAACGCGGTTGTTTTAAGCCCAAAAAGCAACTTTGCGGTTTATGAAGTTTCAAAAACAGATATTAAATCAAATTATAGGTCTTGTGCTCATTAGTCACCACATAGTTGATTATGCCTGAGCAAACTTTCAAACTTTTGATTTTATTTTTTAATTTTTTGGAAAGTCTATGGGAAAAATGAATGAGAAATGTATTTGAGGGACTGCAGGGTGGGCAGTCACTGTTGAGCTCCATGTCCCTAAACCAACATTTCAAAACACAAATGTCTCTTTATTGTCACATGTGTAATACCCTTGGGTATGGGCATCAGGCTACTATACAAACAGCTCTAGACAGAGTTGATTTGTAATGAAATAACTCTTCGACTCTTTTCAACTCACCATGCTTGTTTCTCATCTTCACCAGAATACCCCAGACGACCACGCTGCCTCTTGTCTGCAGACCCTAAAATGGTTTTCAATCTCCACAATTTTCCAGCATTGCATCACCTGCCGCCCGGCCAGGACAGGGGACCCGCTGTGGAGCTGGTGCTGCTAATGATATATGTGAGCGCAGGAATGATAACTGTAATGTAGACTGCCTGTGCTCCATGATATATGCCCCAGAGGGATTCGAGTTGCACTGAGGGCTCTGCAGCTGTAGCTTCCATAGTAGCCCACAAGAAGGTGGAGAAATGGCATTATGTACGCTCCACCATCTTTAAAAAATAACAGGTGCAGCCACAAAAGATATAGTTGTGTTTTGGGGCTGGGACTAAATTTAATAGCTTGGTGGATTTTCCTTTTTTCCCAGAGTTGTCAATATGCGTTGGCATACTTAAGATATTGTTAAAGGCACTATACCATAGTTTTACTGTTTAACATGCAAAACTGAAATTTATTGTTGCTTTCTAAAGTTATAACAGTCTCGTAGCATCATAAAGGGCCAATATCATACTATTTTCTGATGCACTGTATGTTATAATGTTGTTTCCTAATCACAAATATACCTGGAGTTGTGTTTTGTTTCATTGATAGGCTAAGTTCTCCATACATAAATCAATAATCTGAATGCCTTGGAACTGCCAATATCTACTTTGCACATGCAGGCAGACAGGTTCATAAAAGCTCATAAAAAGAGTCAATTTTTGCGTAATATATAAATATATAAATATATACAAACTTTAATAGTTAACTGTGATGAGTTCAAACATTTTCACAATTTTTAGAGGCCAAAGAGAAGTTTTGCCTTCACATTACAAGCAATAACTAGCATGCAAACAGTGCAGCAGCATTACTTCATGGTTTGCAAAGGATAAAAGCTCTTTATAATTAGATGCAGACAGCAGACGTCGTACAGCGTCTCATTTTTACAGCAAGAACTGCTTATATGTACAGGGGCAAAGCAAAAATTATCTCCTGGGTCAAACTAACAGACTCTCCAATGATCATTTATTCATTTATTTGGGCTAGATGAAGTGTCTTGCCCAATGACAACAGCATAAACATCAGGTGATTTTTTTGGACGAGTGTCAATGCCAAATTTTTGTAATTTTTTTATTTTTATTTTTTCATTGTAGTTAAAATTGTACCTAAAAGCTGAGCGTGGTACTGAGGCCTTGTCACTTCCTGGTTGACATCATTTGTTTGAGGCTGTTTTCTCGGTCACTCCTTCAGCGCTGCTTTTACTGTTTGTTTAAACTCTGCTCATTACACACGGCTGGCTGCTCGGGTCACTTTGATGCCAGGCGTGGAGAATACACATGCGAGTTTAAGAGATTTTGTTAACATTGCTGAAGAAAGAAATTTTGCAGTCTTGGTTTTCAGTGGTCATTTGTTATTTTTTGTTCTCTATCCAAAGTGTGATATTGTGCATCAAAGAGTTTTGATTCAATTGATTGTTGACAAGATCTGTAACCTGTCAAGATAAGGTTATATTGATCTAGAATGAACAACAAACAAATGCTGCGATATTCAAACAATAATGTCTGAAAAGATTCATTAGGTGTTCAGTTGCTTTGATGTGGTTAGCTGGCTTAAAAAGACTTTTGTGCTTGTGTCTGCGATATAGATAACATCTATGACACCTGTGGATCATTATGTTCTTTTCTGCACATTTTAGAACAAAATTAATCTAAGGCAACTTCATAAAAGAAACAACTCTGCTGGCTCTGGGTTATAAAAACGAGGTGCCCAATGGGAGTTGATATCGGCGTAAACGTCATCGCAATAAAGAGACGGCTCCTCCTATGCATAGCTGCACATCATGCCAGCAGCAGATTTTTTTCATTTGTCCAAAGTCACTTTATAATCCTGCCAAATCGTACACGTATCGCAGATTAAGACAGTAAAATTGGAGAACAAAGTAAGTACAGAGCAGTGGCCACATGCTGGTGGAGGTGAAAACAGGGGTTGATATGGCGTCTTGAAAGAAAGAGATAAAAAAAAATCCTCAAACATGCACGAATCAGTCCAAATGCAACTTCGGTGAGGAGAAACATCAGATATGTCACAAAAAATCAGTTCTGGCTATAGGAACCACATATGTAACAACACTGTTAATTAGATATGTATAACACACCTTCTGTTTTATCGCTGCTGCTTTGTTCTTCTGATGTTAAAGAGCTCTTCACACTGACACTCCATTTACCCACAAAAACAGACAAAACACAGAAAACCAAATCCGCCGGGGTAACCGTTTGCGGCGCCTTCTTGGAGCGTTCATTAAAAAAACATCATAAAATCAACTTTCCGCTCCACACGAAAAGTTGTGGATGGAATATTGTTTGAAAACTCCAACTTCAATGATTCAATTAGTGGAATGTTATAAGATCTGTACAGCAGTAGACAATACAAGGGAATATCTCTTAAGCTGTGTTCACAACTGCACACACACCACATCTTCAGTATATCAGAATATCTTATTATTTCTGAATTTTAAACAACATAATGATAATGAGTATTTGTGATTTTCAGCATTTGAACATTTCAGAGTGGTTCTGGCTGTAGTATGTGCCTGGTGCTCTGTAACAGTGTGCAGAGTGCAGGGGGCTGGTCAGGGCCAGTCTGCTCTCCCTGTTCCACATCATTAGTCATGATTAATCGACATGTGAGTTTTCCCATGATCCTCTGCTGCTCCTGCTGCCGCCAGAGCTCACCGAGGAGGGCACACACTGACCGCACTGCACTGGGGGCATAGACCATAAACAACAGACACAACATGACTGCCTCAGACACTTTTACTGTAGTGTAGTTAGACAGTATAGTATATATATATATAGTATAAAGTAGTATATATATATATATATAGATAGTATATATATATATATAGTATATAAGTATAGTAAGATAACATGCAAGGGTGAATGCTAAAAAAGTTAAAATAAAAGTTAAAATCTAAAAAGAAATCCATATTTTCTGTTATGGCAAATATAAGTTAATAGAGAGGATTGAGGAAAATGGAATAAAATGTAGAAATACATTTTTAAAAATATATAAAAGTCTTTATTAGAATATATAATTATTTTTTTAAATTTGTAAATGCAACTTAAAAGACAAACATATTTATCTACTATTATAATAATAAAAAAGGCGGATACTTCAAGTCAGTTTATTTTTTTATTGAACTTCACTTCTATAATACAAAATTCAATTCAATTTGCTAATTAATTAACCAGAGCAACAACCAGAAATGAGTAAAAAAAAATCCTATCATTTAAAAAGATGTTTATTTTATATAAGGCAAGGTCTTAAAAACATTCAGTAAATTAATTTAAATATGACTTTTTTTACACCTGACTTTTGAATATAGGAGCTGATGTTTTCAAATTAAAAATTACCAACCAATAATGTACCTAATATTCTTCACAATATCATTACTACAAAACACATGCAGTATTAGAGAATTAGAAATATTACCAAAAACACTGAAGCCTGCCTCGGGGGTTCCACTGTCCAAAGATCGTAATCCCTTTTTGATATCCGCTGCCAAAAGCAAAACACATACAAACATCCATCCATGTATTTCTCTGTAATTAAGACATAAGACATTTTGTTTTGCTCACTGTTGGAGGAGATGTGCGCAGTGATCCAGGCCTATCAGATCCAGCTGAGTAAATGCGTGCAGTACAGGACCCGAGGCTGCTGCTGCTGCTGTGGTACAGTGTTATGGGAGTATTATGGGATGTGTGAGCAAAATCTGCACCGCTCTGTCTGCCCAGTCAAATAAATATGTGCGTGTTTGTAAGGCTACCCACATGCACCCACTGACAGAAGAGGCTAACTTCCTAAAATAGACTTTGGAGAATTCTAAAGTATATTTGATAAAGTAAAGCTTATTTTGTTTTACATTATTATTATTATTATTTCATTAAAAAGCTATACAAGATGTATACACACAAATACAGTTACAGTTATAGCAGAAGTAAAAGTATCCAGCAAATCCTATGCGTTGCTACAACTACTATTACCACAAAACCTTCTCATTCTAATACTAGTGCGATTACTGCTACTTTATACCGTCTGCTTTACATGATTTGAGTTACATTAGTTTAATGAAATAATAATAAACTCTATAAACTTGCAAAAAACTATATACAATGAGTACAGTTACTATAGCAGAAATAAAAGTCCCATAATGGTTACTGCTTCAGTGCAACTACAAATTCTAATACTAATACTATTGCTACTACTTTATAATGTCGGTTTTACATTATTATTATTTCATTAAATTAATTAAATTCAAAACTCTGTAAACCTGAAAAAATATATGAGATGTATACAATAATAACACAATACAATAATAATAATAATACAATATAATATAATAACTACAGTTACTATAGCAGAAGTAAAAGTATCCAGTAAACCCTATAATAGTACTATTTCTATTACTTTATAATGTCCACACTGCCTGAAAAAAAAAAACAAACTCATTCTAGAAGAAATTTCTTTAATGAATTTGGTTAAGTTGAGTTTCTGTAGTAATAATAGTTAGGATCAGGAGGTAAGACTAGAGTTAATAAGTATACATAGTAGATCCATAGTAGTTCAAGAAATAATTTTGTTGAACTACTGGTACTACAACTGAGTATTGCAAGTATTTTTTCCGCAACAATACTTTTTTCTTGAGTCCACATTTTCCACTAGATTTTAGCATGACTTTTATCTTATCGTTAAAATAAAATGCATTCTTTCACATCTACTTCCCCTTTATCCCAATAACCCAGTCATTTCAAGGCAATTCACATTAACAATTCCATGAACTTTGCAGAGAGGTCACTGGTCCCCCCGTTTACCTCCCCCCCTCCCCAAAATGGCGCCCTCGCTGACTGAACCTTGTTTCACTTGTGTTTAAGTCCACTGTTCCAAGATAATTCCGACATAAATATGCTTAGAGCTGCAGAGGTTTCTTAATTTCCTGTGCCGGCCACACACAGAAGAGATCCAGCGCTAAAGCTAATCTAATGCTCAGAATCCACCGCTGTTTGCACTGTAAAAATACACGGCAGGGAATTGCTGGCCCTGGAGAGGGGTTAGCTAGCAAAATAATTACCTGGGTGAGTCGCCACTTGTTGTTATGGTTACAGTATTGTGATATAAAGTTTCTTCTGTGCAGAGCGTTATTGAAAAGTTTTATGCTGCTGGGAAGTTTTTGTGCCTGTCAAATTGTACGGTTAGATAATATCTGCTAAGGCGAAACTCTGCAGGTGAATAGGAAAAAATCTTGAATTTCGAGATATCAATTTAAAACTTCTCCTGACAAACATGTAAGAAAAAAATAAGGCATTTTATGTGTAAAAACAAGCACAAAAAAATCCCACATTTACTATTTTTGGGACATAACAAAAAATTGCCTAAAAAATTCTAATTGCAGCTCCTTTTTTGGAGTTAAAACTTAATCATAGTAAAATATCAAAAAAATATGTCTGTACATTTTGTCAAAATCACTACTGTAAAGTTTGGTGTGTGTGTAGGTGCAACTTTATGGAGTGATCCTTATGTCTCTATGGGGGGAAATGCATTTTGGGATAACGGCCTTTGAAGTTCTAGTGTCCCATATAATATTGTAATTTTAACATATATAGAGTAAATGTGAGCATCATATACAAATAAAGTTACATTTCACTCTTTGAATGTTGCACTCAACAATGCTCTGTATGTACCTGGCAAAACGTATAATCACATCTATTTAACTTTTTAGAAACAGTAAAGAAAAAAAAAATTGAAGTTTGTAAAATAAAGTTTTAAAAATGCATACAGAGAATCCTCCAAAATAGTGTAAGTGTCTCTCCCCAGCTATTAAGCAAGAGATGGTAGAAAGAGATTCCTACCTCTTGCTTAATAGCTGTCAAACGTACAAGAAATAAATTGTTTAAAAATATTTGCCTGGGAGTAATCAAGTATTTTGTTATTTTCTCGTTTTAGTTTCAAATAAATAAATCAACTTATCAAGCGATGTTTATTTCCGTAGCTTTTTACAAAAACAAAATTGAACAAAGCGCTGCACATACAAATAAGGAAAAAAAAAAATGCTCGTAAAAAACCAAAAAAACTTGTAATTATCCTTTAATGACAAAGTACAAATTAGCAAAATAGTAAAGTTAGTTGCACTATAGATAGAAATAAGCATATGGATTCTCCTATATAGACACATGACTCTGTATTTTAACTTATATTATACAGTGAATTCGCCTATATTTGAATGCTCACATATAAAACCCAACAACCTGATAGAATTACATTTCCAAACTTCACTCCACACACACACACTCACACACACACAGACACACACACGTATAACAGTGATGATAGAGAAGCGCTCCCTCAGCCAGTCGCTCCTGTTGAATAATTCACAGTGGAAAAGCATGATTGATGTGGGACGTTTGATTTCTACACCTTCCTAAACGCTCTCTTTTACCTCCCGGCCCCCACCCGCCCCGGTTCAAAGCCCCGTTGCCACCAGACAACGCCGGCTTTATGCTCCGCTCCACACCTGTGTTTGCTCCTTACACCCCATAATTGAGAGCCAGGCGAGGGGCTATTTGGAGCAGCCGGGAGCACAGTGCGGTCCCCTCATGAAGAGCTGTGGCCGGGCTGGTGTTTGGGGGAAAGGCGGAGGGGGGTCCTGGTTGGTAGTTTGATGTGGTGTAAAAAAAAGTTGGAGATCTGTAGAGTTGGCTCAGCGGGAAACACGAATTCTGAGGAAAACGCAGTGAAGAGAACGATGGCAAGAGGATGTGACGGTAATATTTGTTGCTAAAGTGGGCAGGGACTTACAGCTTGTGAGATGTTTAGTATATGTATTTAGACACATGCAGGGGTGGTATGGTGGATATTGTATTTGCCATGGTATGTTTTCTATCTAAATATTTGCTTGAAGATACTGTATATGAACTTATATGTACTTATTTGAATGATTTCTTTCTTTTTTATAGCGTCTATTATTCATACTTGGAGACACATCCTATTTAATAAGGGTGCGTTCACACTAGTTTGGTCCTGGTTTGAGCCTGATTTAGTCCTAATGTAGACTTTAGTTTGATTTTGTACTAGTCCTGGTTTAGTCTTGGTCTAGTCCAGGTTTAGTTCTTGGTTTTGTCTGAAATTCATCCCAATTTTGAAGTTTGAATAATGTGTCTCAAACTGTGGTCCTGAACTGAAGCACATTCTATTAAAATGTAAAACAGTAAAAATATATAATCATAAGTAAATGTGCAGTTGTGGTAATTGTTAAGTTGGAATAGATGTTTGGTACATCATAGAGTTGGTGGTCCAATTCCCACTATTAGTAACACATAGTATTGTTGTGTCTTTGAGCAAGACACAAGATGGAATATGCGGAATAACAGCATTTTCTGTTCGGTTCATGTTCTTGTTTCATTCACACATGTTTAACGCACAACCTCAGCATATTTAGGCTGAGTTCCAAACAGAAAACACTCTGCTCCACCTTGTGATGTCATGGGGTAATACAGGAAGTGCTCCAGTGTGTTTTTAAATTCCATTCACCTCCACTAGAATCATTAGAATTTTTTTTAGCTCTAGAAATTCATCCCAATTTTGCATCCAATAGACTTGGTTTGATCAGTTCCTTTGTTCGGTACCTTTAATTCTTGGAGTAGACAAGTATTCAACTAGAACAAACCCCACTACTTTAGTCCACCCCAGGACTAAACTGGGTGTAGACCAGGACCAAACCAGACGTGAACGCACCTTTATTTACTCAGACAAAGATGCAAAGTTTGGCTAAAGATCTGGTTTCCTCATTGGTTAGTAGTTAAAGTAGTTCCAAAATAATACAATAGTACAAAATCTGCTTACTCTTTACAATGACTGCAACTTAATTAGCCTTAATAAAGTGCAGTAAGTAGTAGTAGTTGTAGTAGGAGTAGTAGTAGCAGTAACATGCATATCTCACACGAGCTCTCCCAAAACTATAAAGCAGATGAATGGCACACTTCATCACACAGGGCTAATATGTAAGGCTAGTCCTAATAGCAGTGCACATGGAGCAGTGAGCCAGCACACAGTTACTCCAGCTCAGGGTCAGTCCAAGTGCAGAAAGATCTACAAGTCAAAACAAACAGCAGCCTGGCTTTTTGACGGCACGGCCCGCTCACTTTTTCCCACAATTCATTTGGCTTCAAATTATACTCTCAGCGCGAGCTAGGTGGTCACGATCCTCATCACGACTGAATGTTCTAGCTGTAATATCATTTTTGAGCAAAACATTTTTCTTCACAGTTTGGTCTTGCCTAAAGAATACTAACATTTTGATACGAATAATTTATAATGTAGAAATGTATTAGGCTTTAATATAATAATTTTGTGTCAAAGTCAAAAGGTTCAATCAATCAATGTATTTTGCATTGTGAATTTTCTTAACTGTTCATTTTTAGTGCAGTGCTTGTCAGTAACAAAAAAGAAACTATGTATTTTGCATTGTGAATTTTCTTAACAGTTTCAATAATGTGTCTCAAACTGTGGTCCTGAACTGAAGCACATTCTATTAAAATGTAAAACAGTAAAAATATATAATCATAAGTAAATGTGCAGTTGTGGTAATTGTTAAGTTGGAATAGATGTTTGGTACATCATAGAGTTGGTGGTCCAATTCCCACTATTAGTAACACATAGTATTGTTGTGCTCTTGAGCAAGACACAAGATGGAATATGTGAAATAACAGAATTTTCTGTTCGATTCATGTCCACAAATAGACCTGGAGTCGTGTTTTGTTTCATTCACACATGTTTAACGCACAACCTCAGCATATTTAGGTTTTTCTTCCACATAGAAAACACTATGTTCCACCTTGTGATGTCATGGGGTAATACAGGAAGTGCTCCAGTGTGTTTTTAGATTCCATTCACCTTCACTAGAATCATTTGGACTTTTTTTTCTCTAGAATTGCCCATTTGTACTGAACTAAAAATGAAAGTTGGCATGAAAACTCCCACTTCATGACATCACAAGGTGGACCAGAGCATTTTAAGGTTTTAGATGAAACAGACAAATAATGCAGGATTACTCAAACATGTGTGAATGAAACAAAAAAAAACAACTCCAGATATCTTTTTGATGAGGTAACAATATAATAAAATGACTTAAAGCTCACAAGAGGCACTATGGCATAATATAGGATCTTTAAGTGAATGTAAGTACTACTCACCTAAACCCTGTACCTTTAAGAGTTTAGCGTTCATTGAAACAATACCAACCAGAAATGTTACCTAAAACATTAACCTCACACTCAGGTAATTTATTAGACACCGAGAGGAATTTTGACAAATCATTCAGCCTTGCAAACTGAGAGGGGGCAAAGTTCGTCCATTACACATCCATCCACTCAGCCCTGCTCCTCCTCTTCTGTGTACGATTTATGCGAACTCCCCAGGCAAATAGGGAGGGAGGGGCTCTCACACATGGGCTGTTTCACAAAAAAAAAGAAAAAAAAGAAGTTGGAACACACACATTTTGCAGTAAATTTAGTGATGGGCGTGATAGTGGTCTTCTGGGAGATCCAATGGTCAGATATTTGGTAAGGAGGTGCAGTGTTGAGTGAAGGCAATGATAAATAATAGGCTGATGGGGTCAACTGTTAGCAAGTCTATGATATAAAATATAGATAAAGTCATTTGGTAACATTACGATTGCGTCAGAGGGATGAAAAAAAAAAGGCTTCTGAGCATATACCTAAACCTATGTTAAAATGTGACTTCCCATAAGCCAAGGATCAACCCTCTGTCAATATTTAGCTTTCTTTTAATGGAGTGATTTCATGCTACTGTCAGACCACAAGCAGCCATTGAGAAGCTGCTTGGTTCACGTCATTTAATATTCAGCCCCGAAAATGGATAAATCTGTCAATGGCGAGGCAATCTGGTACACTGGATATGGTGAGGAAATATTTGGAACGTGCAACTGGTTTTAAAACGGCCGCATTTTACGCTGGAGAAGAATAGCACGACGCTGTAGAAATGTAATGGTTCACAACTGTTGTCCCAGGAATAAAAATGATAGATTAGACCATTTTAGTGTGTTTATGGCCTTAAACAGACTAGTGATCAAAGAAGAAATATATTTTTGTATTAAAAAAATGTTTTGATGGCTTGCCCCAGAACTAATTCGTTAACGGTTAAAAAACAATTCAGATTTGACAGAAAGAGCCCATACTACGCTATTTTCCTGTCTATATTTTAATGTTACCTTATCAAAAACATACCTGGAGTTTTGTTTCATTCACACATGTTTGAGTAATCCTTTATTTTTAGTCTAAGCTCAAAATTCTCTGTTCCACCTTGTGATGTCATGAAGTGGTAGTTTTCAAGCGAACAGAAACTTTTTACTTTTTGTTCAGTATTGGCATTTCCTGACTGAAATTTTCCAAAAGGTGAAGGTGTATGGAGTTTAGAAACACAGTGGAGCACTTCCTGTATTACGACATGACATTACAAGGTGGAACAGAGTGCGTTCTGTTTGAGAGAAGAACTCTATGAAGTATTTGTGACTAATTTGTGGAATTAAACAAAACAAGATATGTTAGTGATGAGGAAACAACATTATAATGTAGGTCTGAAAATAGCATCATACGGACCCTTTTATAAATTCTCAAATTGCATGAAAATTACAGGCTAATAAATAGTGAATGACTCTTTGTCAGGTCAAGGTGGTGACTTTTATTCCTTAACAATGGACATGTGTTATTTAATTTTGAAAACTACTTTATACCAATTTACCTGTCAGAGCTACGCAGACAAGATGAGTTATGTTTTGAAATCACCCTTGCCTTTTGGATGATTGTTGGGACATTTTACTTCGTCGCCATGGCCGCGGTCCAATACTCAATTTGTCCCAGTTTGAGGGATAACTCAGCCGGAGTAGTTTGCCATGTCAAATACCCCTTTTCTGGGAAATTTGAATTAAACCTTGAGAAGAAAAATACAGTAGATTGAAATCAGTTCTGAATGTCTGCCACACGATCATGTTACTTAGTTAGTGCTACACAGTGGAGAAGAAAACTGCATTATACTGCTGTTATTGCCTGTGTACAACATGCTGTCAAGTTAGATGGACTACATGACCTCTGGAGCTTTATGAAATGGGTTTTAGTCAATTCTGTATATTTTGGGCCATGGACTAACTGAAGAAAGAGTAAGATTTAGCTAATTACTATAAAACAAATTCAAAAGAAGGGACAGTTTGGAAAGTAGTTTACCCGAGGACATTTTATAACATTAATGGCGCAATCACTTTTCAGCATAGCATTTACAGTACACTTTACAGTACAGCATGGCAGTATGGCAACTTATTTATTTTGCCTTTATTCAATTACGTGTTTTATTCCCCCCCTTGATCTGACATGTATAGTGGTTTGGAGGCATCACTTGCTTTTATCCATGGAAAACTGCACGAGAAAAGTTACATACTGTATCTATAGCGATGTTTCTGCTATCTTGTGGTAAGAATAATCTGTTGCCGTAGCTGCCCTGGGGAAGAGTGAAATGACGCTGCCAATCTGAACACCAATCCTTCACTAAACCTTCTTATAAGTGGGGGCCCCTCTAACCACTGAGCCACTGCAGCCAGAACATCATTGAAATCAAGTTACAATGCCTGATATTGGCTGAAGATTGGTAAAAATATTTTAAAAAATCTTTATATTTATATCAAATAAATAGCTAGATATAGGCATAGAAATAAAATAGGTTTTTGTGTCCAACCATGGGAACTACATCTTTTGATCTTGTGTCATTATGTTTTTTTTTTCTTTTTTTTTAGTCCAAATGATCTAAAATACAGAGTAGAGTCTTAACATGATATTAATTAGATGCAAAGTTAGTATTTTTTCAGTACTGGCCCACTATAGCCTTAGCCAGTCGTAATACAACAACAAGTGAGACTACAATCTGCCTCACATTAGTGCTTGCTGTGCATTTTACTTTATTATGTTAAACCACGGCTGTGACCACTATGAGTTTAATAGTCAATAAACACAATAAACAATCGTACGTTAACAGCACTATTTATGGACTCCCTAATAGGTTTTACAGCCTGTAAAGTTTGACGTTCACTTATGGAAAACATGTTTGGGCTGTGGCGGTGCGCTCCATCCCTTTGTTTTGACTGCAGTAAAGGGCAGAGCGTGGTACACCAGAGGGCTCTGTGGTGGCCCTGGAATAATGCAGTAATCACTAAATGTCAGGGGGACAGAGGGGAGCCTAGGTCATTCTCCGTCCAAACAAGTCTGAGCAACAAGTCCAGTGTTCTGCTGTGGAGACTGCAAAGAGCTACTGATACAGTGATCATGTTGGGGGTGTTCTACATGTAGCTCTTTTGTTGGAATGTTTGGCAATTATCAAGGTGACGCAAGCTAACATTGCCAAAAATGGTTTAACATGGTATGAAAACTCAAAGAACTATTACGGAAATTTTAAGAGCCTGTGATCAGTCTAAGCATTCATGGTCCTGTTTGAGCAAAACTAAAATAAAAATGTATATCAAGACCAGACTGGGTTAAAGGAGTACACAATAAGGAAATTGTGAATAAAATCTTCCAATTTGGCATCTACTGTAAAAACTCTCATTTATTTTCATATGTGCCTTGCATTGTTTTTGTAGTTATTGTAATCTCTCCTCCTTTTGATTTCTTTGATCATGTACTGTATTATTTTTTTTGGACGTTCAATTTACCCATTTCTACATGAAAAAACAAGCTACCACAGAATGTGATGTTGATGACATGTGAATTAAACAATGTGGCAAAAAACAACAATAAAACCTGAATAAGCACTAAATAAAGGTCAGTGTAGTGACACTGTTTGCCCTTGTTTCAGCAGGGAGGGATGAATTGGTGCTGCAGGCAGCAAATGCATTATGGGAACTGCAGTTCAAATTGTCTGTATTTTATCGCCCGCTACTTTTATTGGAAATAAAACTGAAATTATTTTGGGGGCCGCATTTGGCCCACAGGCCACAAATTTGAGTCCCCTGGTTTAAGGGAAGGCTAGGGGTAGTGCTGGGGTAGGAGTAGGGTACAAATGAGTCTGCTATTTGGCAAAAAGGCATGTATGTTGAAATAATCTAATTTTACCTAGCAACAAGGCTGCACACAGGAGCCAGTGCTCTCATAGCAATTAAGCAACAAAGAAAAATAAATTAGAACATTTTAAACTGGAAGAAAATGAATTCCTTGCAGAGAACTTATATGGATAAAATTTTGCTCTGCCTATACCTATCAATATATGTTTCGGAATTTATCATTACTTCACAATACCTGTATTTATTAGCCCTCACCAGTGACGAAGTGACTGGTGAGGGCTCAAAATCACAATTTTGAGGGCCTGAACATTGACGAAAAGTCCTGAGGCCACAACCTTACCCCACCAGGAGGAGCTCCTTAGCTCCTCCTTGTATTATAGACATTGGGTATTTCCCACTTTTGGCCAGCAGGGGAGCAAAGACTACCCCAAAAAATATTTTAAAAATTATTACACGCACATGGTAAGTCCCATTGTGCTAAAATGTGAATTACTAATGTCTTGAATATAATACACTATAAAGTAAATGAAAAATGAACTCTATAGCGCCCCCTAGCATAGACATGAAACGTCAACATGATCGGACCAAATTTGGTAAATAAATTCTTTGCATGATTACAAACAAAAAAAATAAATTACAGACATGATGCAGTTTTCACGGCTGGTCAGCACAGGTGCAAAGACTCCTCAGTAAAATAGTTAAAAATATTGTATACTCACATGTTTAGTCCGATTGTGCTAAACTTTGAATCACTAATGTGTGATCTCAGTCTGATTATAATACACTATAAAGTACTTGAAAAGCAAACTCTATAGTGCCCCCTATTATAGACATGAAGTATCACATGATCTGACAGCTATATTACAGACACAGGTAATTTTTGAGGGTTGCCCAGCAGGGGCATAATGACTCCAAAGGAACATTTAAAGGTGCAAGATGCATCTTTTCTAAAGGACAAGCTGTCGCATGGGAGGGGGGTGTGCACCGGGGCGAAGGCTATCATCGCCGCAAGCGGTTTTAATTTTATAACATTTTTCAACATGTATTCACAAACTTCCACTTGATTGGTGTAAAAAGTAATATTTAAATTTACCACGCATAAAAATGATAAAAAAAAACATGAAAACCTGTCATGTGTAGACCAGTAGACAGTCTTAACATCTGCCCCAGGTTAAGAGGTGAGTGTAAGTACAGTAAGAGCTTTAATGTCTCTATTGGCGGTAAACACACACACAGGCACACACACACACACACACACACACACACACACACACACACACACACACACACACACACAAACACAAACACACACAC
>KN516565.1:34378-59639 GCA_000787155.1 Scartelaos histophorus
CACACACACACACACACACACACACACACACACACACACACACACACACACACACTAATGCCTCTGTAAAGTCCACAGTACACAGTCTAACCTGAGTTATGTAGTTGGTGCACAGACTCCTGATCCTGCAGCAGGTCTGTGCTGTGTGTGCCTCTGGCTGCTGGATTACACTGAGCAGGGATCAGTTCTAATGGAGCAGAGTGTCTGTGTGAGCGCCTGGAACCAATCGATGAGAGATGAGGATGTGTGAAAGAGATGTTACTGTCTGCCCCACCTCTCCACGCACTGCACCAAGATGGATCGGTTTAGTTAGAGGGGAAGTTATAGGAGAGTTTATTTTCTATATCCAACAATCAATTTGCATAGACTACCTGTTAAAAGTTTGGACCCACTAATTCTTCTTTATTTATATGATTATTTGCATAGCAGATTATCACTGTAGGTATAGAAACTATGAATGGACACATATGTGATGTGATTGTTTGCCAAAAAACTAAAAAACTAAAAATAGCCACCCTTTGCCTTGAACCCTTGTGTGCATCTTTTGGCATTTCTTGACCCCGAAAAGGCACAGCAGAAGCAGAAGATAGTACAACATAGTAGTAGTTGTGTAATTTCACAATTTCTAAGTAAAAAATGTGCCTTACCCTTTGTGGCACTGGTGCAGTGTGAATGCCCTCTACTGATAAATGTCGGGACTGGAGCATAATAAAATAGGTTTTAGCAGCACAGTATTATTTTATATTCTGAAACATTAAAACATTTACATCCATTTTGTCACCTTTTATCATTTCTGCATTTTAGGTTGAGCCAAAGCAAATAATTTTGATTTTAATATAATCTATTTGAGCTATAGTCCCCATATGTTTGTTATTATAATATTAATATTATAATAACCTAACTAATACTAACTAATCCTAACTAGTCCTAACTAATACTAATATTAGTTAGGACTACTAAGATTTTGTTGCTGTTGTTAATTTATTAAAGTAAAGATATATTGTGAAATCAGTTCAAAGGGTTAAAATAAGACACTGTGTGCTGTCTGAATGCAATTATTAAGAATTTCTATTGTCCAGGAACCAGGAAGTAAGGCTGTTGTACTGTTAGCATAGTTGTTTTTAGCAATGGTGTAATATATTTCTTTGCCCACTGAAAATGCACTTTTAAATTCAGTGCAGTGAATTATTAAGAATTCTAAGAATGCATTAGGAATGTGAGGATGAAGTTTATATGAACCTATTGAAACACAGCAGCTCTTTTCATGTAGTTTGGCAGGATGGCAGTAAATTGGCAATAGCAGTCTCCCCTCACGAGTTAGATTTCTGGATGAAGTTAAAGATGAGTCAAATGCAGAAATTGTGCCAAGAGGGACAAACAAAATCAACCTTAACTTATTTCTGTCTTACATTTGTGTTAATTCCTCACTTTCTGCACCTAATCCCGTGTCCGGACCTGTGCTTATAGACCCCTCAGCTGCTGCCGCGCTCTCACACTATCCCCCTTGTTTATATCAGGAGGGGGGCACGGGGGAGGGCGACGGGGGGGCAATTAAGTCCGAGCCAAGCGGAGGAGTCCCCGAGAGACGACCAAGAGTGCACGCTCCTGAGTCCGATTTCAGCTTCTCTCCGGGCCCCTCCCTCCCTTCCTCACTCACCCCCTTCACTCATTCACTCTCCCTTTTTTCACCCCTCAATGAACAATCACAAATTTCTGGAAAGCATGCACAAAACGGCCTCGGATGTTTATTTGGACATCCGATAAAGAGTATATTCGTTTTGCTTATTTGACTGAAAATGGTTGAGTGAGGAAGAAATATGTGATTCGAGATATGGCGTTTGAAATGGCCGATACAAGACATTACCTCATCTTGGTTGGAGTTACTTTTGTATGTAAAAGAAGTAATAGCATTCCCACCATATCTTATTACTTAAACGTTATTAGTTTTTTTTTTTACACTTTTATTGTTCCCTT
Source organism: Scartelaos histophorus (assembly GCA_000787155.1). NCBI lineage: Eukaryota > Metazoa > Chordata > Actinopteri > Gobiiformes > Gobiidae > Scartelaos > Scartelaos histophorus. The sequence goes on from KN516565.1 coordinate 36,353, forward strand.
TGCATGTACTTTATCAAACGCGTTGGCTGGTTCATTTTTTGTGCTATGCAGGGAGAGATGTAGAGCATGTGTGGTCCCGGGCCCCAGGGACCTATCCAGGATTGCAGACACACGTGTGCAGGCAGCAGCAGCAGTAAGCACAGCACAGCACAGCACAGCAGAGTGGATAAACAGGGCTCCTATGGCCACTGGGCACACTCCTCTTCTAAACAATGTAAGCACTTTGGGAGGATGAGGCAAAGGCGTAGTTTTAGTAAGGGGAGCCATTCGGACATACTTTGGATTCTTTTGTTGGCTGCTTTCTATTTCGTTGACAAAAAAGGCATTTCTTTCAAAAAATGTGCTAAAATATACCAAAGACAGGTTTGTTTCTTGTAACCTAACATTCTTTGGTAAAAAATAACAGTATTATCTATGGATACAACTGTAACTAGATCCAATGAAACTATTTAACTTTAAAGATGCACTGTGCAACTACTAAGCTGGAGGGTTCGCTACTTGCTTGTCTCCATGGAGATGTTATTTCTTTGCCTGTAATTGTTTCACAAATACAGATCTAAGCCCAAAGATCTGCCCATTAATCTCTATTATGATTACCAAGTGTATTTCCATATTGTAAAAATCAAAAAAGTTGCATTATATAAAGCGCTGGTTCAGTTTAGGACCTCAGCAACAAAATTAAGTGTATGTTTTTGTGTTTATTTGCATAGTTTATAGTGTTATTTGACCTATTTCACACAAACATAGATTAAAAATAGATTAAAACAGACATTTATAGTGTAAATCTGCACAGAAAGAATGACTCACCAGTAAAGCTGTGAGCACGCTGCTTTTTCTGAGTTATGAGAAGTACATGTTGACTACCCTGCTTATACCTCCTCTCCCCGGTGTACCAGAATGTGTTTCAGGTCAGGGGTGGGAGAGGGGGGTGCGTGCAAAGGGGGGCCCCAGAGATGTGAGACGCGTTGACAGACACGGGGACCCCCAGTCGCCCCCCTCTTCCTGCTCTTTCTCCTCCTCCTCCTCACCCATCTGCAAGGAAGACCAACAGTCCCCCAATGGGCCCTGAGCAGATAAAATACGCCCTCCCTCCTCCCTCGCTCCTCCGGCAGGTGTGACAGTCATCGGGGGTGGCCTGTCAGCGGGGGGGCTCGGTGGGGCGCACGACAGGGGGCACATTAGGAACATATCAGCAATTACTCTGACTGTTTATTTTTCTTCCTGCTTTAACACCTGGAGACTGACTTACATCTATCCATCCTCGCTGTGATGGTCAGCCTCAGCTTTGAGACAGAGAGGAGTTTGAACTGTTATTTTATGTTATTTGAGTACTTAAATGTTACTATTATTATGCCTTATTTTACACCAGTCATTATTTTTGCTTCTTATTTATATACCGTTTAAATTGTTGTTATTATAATATATTGTGATGTCCAGGGCATCATTTGATTCATTTTGCCTGCAAAACAACAAACATTTTAACTGGATGTGGAGATTAAATGATTTCAATAACTTCAGCGTGTAATACTTTTGATAGCTGTCTTCACACACACACACACACACACACACACACACACACAGACGCACACAAAAACAAATATCTTGCTTGAGTTCCAGTTTCACAATCAAATTTTTCTACAATAATTCATTTGGCTTATCGCAGTTTGCAACAGTCATTGCTCAATGTTGGCACATATTTTCATTAAATTCAACAAACATTTTTTATTGTGTTTATTATGCGTTCTGTCCACTGTAACACTAAACAGTGTTCTCTAACGCAGACATATTTGAAAAACTGTGCCAAATCAACTGGGTTCCAAATTGGGTAATTACAATGAGCAACCAGCAATCAGCCAACACATAACCTGAAGCTGGAGTAAAAACTCAGTTAAGACACATGTTTTGCCTGTTTACCCATAGTCAGCTTCACTTCCTAGTTTTTGTTGTGTTTTTGAGAGGTTTTTACTTTGGGTAAACAGCCTCTAATGTGGTTAGCTACCCCAAGGCCTGTATGAGATCACAGGTTTAAGTCAGTAAATAAATAAATAGGTTTTCAGAGCGGAATCCCTCACTGCTACTTTTACTGCTACTACTTCATCGTTTTTGTTTTTTTTTACATTTCCTAAAATCTCAAACTTGTCCAACTCCAATGGTGTACAAAGTGTTCAAGTGTTGACGGGCCCTCGACCTGTGGCCCTATTTTAAACTTTAGTGCTGAACCCTATGTTGGTAGCACAGCCCGAACTGCAAATCAACCTCTCAATGTAATGGAATTCACAGGGTCGTGGACATGTTTACCTCTTTTTCCAGCCCCATTAGGCTCTGAGCAGCTATATCGCACATGACTCCAGAGAGCTGCTCCCTGGTCTGTTTAAACCATGATGTATGCCTGCAGGCTGGGGCCCACATCTCCAGACCTGCTCCAGCCCAGACAGCAGATATGAGCCATCCTGATAGTCCTGATAGTTTATATGGGCTCCACTTTCTGCAGTAAACGTGTAAAAGGTGCAGACATCCCACGGATCATACGCGTAAATATTCTCCACTGTGAGTCGTTGGGAGCAAGGCAGGAGTTTGTCTTGGTCACATGAATACAGAAGTAGCTTGTAGAGTTAAATGCCCCATTCTTCTTGGGTGTTTGTAGTTAGTGACCAGGGGATGCATAGGCCATTTGTGCATTCTGATCAATCACTGACTGAAAGAATATATTAGGGGTAATTCAGCTAATTTTACTTGTAATATTTCACCAAATTATATCAAAAAGAAGAAATGGACATGACACAATATTTTTAGTTTAGAATAATTATAACAAATTAAAAATCATCATTAAAAAAATATGAAATTCAAGTGATAAAACCTTAAAATTCTCATCTTGGACCAGCCCTCATGCCATTTTTGGTATTTCCCTCTATTATTCTACATTTTGATACTGTCCCCTCATTAAGAAGAAAAAATAAATCTGAAGTTGAGTTTTACCTCAATCATCTATGTTGAGAAATCCTGCATGTTTAGTCATCCTCTTTCTCAAGAACTCAATTTCAGTTTCACCTGATGACGGTGGTTCTTAATATTTCACTGTCCAAGTTGCCTTCACTTTAAAGTCTCTCTTTATAGCTTTTAGTATCTTTCTTATCTTTTAGTGGTATTTTGTTTTTCCATAGAAATTAGAGCTGGATTACTTTTGCACTACGATAAGAAAACATATCACTAATAAAATAAGCCTGAATAATGCCTAAAATGAGAAAACTACTACTTGACCTCTTCTCGCAGCGAGGTCAAGTTGAGAAAAGCGTTATTCATTGCCAGACATAATTATTTACTAAATATTAAGCGCTCTGTGAAAATTCAAATAAAAGCATCTTTGTCTTGCCCCGTGTGAAAGAAGGAAGTGCCGCAGTCCAATTTCCTGTTCGAGTGTGGCAAAAAGGGGGAGGGGCCGTATCAGAAATCAGCCCCGCGGTCCCTGGAGCCACTGCTGCCCTGGGTCTACCCTCTCGCCCCCCACCGCAACCCTACGGGGGCCACAGCGAGTTAACCCCAACCCAGCCGTGACTAGAGCACTGAGTGATATCTTACTCATCTAATCCCCCTTCTCAGTCATCGTGCAATAAAGTATGCCCCGTGAACTTTGACCTCAAGAGTCAAAATACCCCCCACCCATGTTACAGCGTCGCCGTTTCCCACAACTGAGAGATGAACGAGAGATACAAGAATGTAAAGTCAATGTCAAGTTAATAGGTCTTAAAGGTCTCATATTACACAAAATTGACTCTTTTGAGCTTTAAGTCATGTTATAATGTTGTTACCTTATCAAAAATATACCTAGAGTTATGTTTTATTCACACATGTTAATATTTATTCACACAAATAATCTTCTTTTATTAGTCTGTCTACATCTCCAACTTCATATTTATTCACATAAGTAATCCTCTTTTTTTGGAGTAATCTCCAAAGCTGAAAATGATCAGTTCCACCTTGTGATGTCATTAAAAAGTATATTTTAAGTTAATTTTGCCAGCTGGATTTTACCTTTAGTTCAGAAAAGATTGGAAGTTTTAGGGCTGAAATTATCTAAATTATTATAGTGAATAGTATGGAGTTTAAAAACGCAGTGGAGCACTTCCTGTAGTACCCATGACATCACAAGTCACAGAAAACGACGTTATAACATAGATCGGAATACAGAATAATATGGGCCCTTTAAACTTCATATTAAAATGTTATGAATACTGTTGGATCGGATGCATGTTTCAGTGAAAACGCTTTAGTGCAGCTTAATGTCAAAATGTCTGATGAGGGAAGATTTTGGCTGCACTTTTTGGACAGAGGAAATATCACTTCTGAACAATGACTGCTCTGAGATTTGATTTGACATTCTAGGTTCAATCCGTCTCTGGCTAGTCAAAATAATCACACATCTCTAGGTAACCATTGACTGTAAGCGCTAGTGATCATTAAGTTTCAGTATGTCTGCCCCAGAACCAGTTTGGCTTTATAACTTTACCTATGTGAGATACTGTATGTGACTGACTAATGTAATTTAAAGTGACCAAAGAAGCCTGCATTGTATGTTTGACTGTATTCTGCATATTTGTGGATTTCAGCTTCCTGCCATATTGTACCATTTTGAGGACACATTCAAACTATTTAACATTTTGTTTGAATTTTTAATCGCTCTGGCAGCAGTCTTACCTTTTCGTGAATTTGAAACCTATGGATAGCACGCTTTCTGGAGATAATATTAACAGTGTTATCAGATATAGTATGCGTTATTTATCTTTTTGTTGATCTAAAATGACTTAATAATAGAAATGAGCTGGCTTCCTGTTCAAAACTACAGAACTGGGAATAACTGGCTCCTCATAATGACATTTCACGATAGCAAGTAGTGGATTTTTGCATGTGTTTATATTGTGGAAAACTGACTACGTGACATTACTGAACCCTACATGACCCAGAGTCTGAATTGTTAAAATAATAGAAATAAAGTACCGCGCAGGGGGTGGAGTGAAAAGAGACGTTTTCTGAGCATTCAAACCTGAGCACTCAAACATTGTTATGAGGTGGTTAAAAGCTCATAAAAGTAAATTTTACATGATACGTCCCTTTAACAATATAACCAGCCCAGACAAGTAATATAGTCACAGGTCTTATGCTGACTGCTAATCCATGCAGTGTTTGTGCATAGGCATGTGTGCGGCAGGAAAGAGACATGGGGAGTCAGGAGCCCCCCTGGCGCCCCCCCGCTCCGGCACATCTGGCCTTTATATCAGCCCTTTAATTAATCCTGAGTGAAGGCCAGCGAGTGACAGGCCGACTGGGCAGGCTCCAGCCACAGACAGCCACAGATTTATAACAAGTGAGCCCCGAGCAGAGGTGATTTATTTCAGCTGAAGAGAGGAGGAGGTAGTGGACATAGAAATACACTTTTACTCTGTAGGAGGGCCCAGACGCTGTAAGGTTAAGAGGATGCTCGACTGATGGTGGATTTAGGGTGGGCGATATGCAAAAAAAAAAATGCATATCGCAACTTTCAATATCATTTTATCATGTTCACTTCACCTTAAAGGCCCTGCGCTTTTTTCCTCATTTTCCCTAGTACTGATACATGGTAAAAGCAGCTCTTGAGGTCCAAATATACTGGCTGTATTTTTATTGTTCCATAATCAGGACATCTGTGGTTAGCATGCTAGTTGTTGTAAGCATTACTGTGATGGCAAAACCGCGCTTTGTTCTCTGAAAGTTGTAAAATGCACTTACAAAATTGTGGTAAATTATTAGGACTCTCTGAATGCGTAAGGTAAGTGAGGAATAACTTTGAACTGCTGCAAACCCTTTAGAAATATCATCACCTTCCTAAAATAATAAGTTTACTGAGGCAAAAAATGCCATAATTTCAATTTTGGGGGGAGTTTTTTGTGTTTGTGAAAAACCTGAAAAAATGACTTATGCAATTATTTTAGGAAGGTGTCAATATACAAGTTTTTTCCCATAATATTCATGTTTTGAATTATTATTTAATTTTGAGATATGTGAGGGAAATATTTATCATACTTTTATATCATGTAAATAGAAGTGAAAAAATACAGGTATAGGTGGTAATCCCTCTGTCTGTGTCATCGATACACTAAATGTATTTTTTTTTTTGCCTGGAATATTCCACAGTATGACATTATTAAATAGCTCTACTTTACATGTATTTAATTACATGTGGTTTTATATCTCAAAAATACCTAGATAAACATGCATTCTGACTGTGAGAATGCCACACTGTGAAACAATTCAGACAAACCAGTAACCATGAACAAAATCATTTGAGGGACCCTCCACCAGAAGAATTACCCTCTGTGCCTTTAAACAAAATGCTAAAGTGAAGTAACATCTTTCTAATAACACGTAGCAAGTGTGTCATGTTCTTCGTACTGTTAGTCAGCAGTGGAACCAGATACTTGTGATGTATGCTAAGGAGTTTTGGGGGAGTATTTGTGTGTAGGGGGCGCCAAGTGTCCCTCTCAGGCATGTGCTGTCCATCAGACTCAGCACACTCCCCTTATCTCTTCTCATCAGCCGCTATAAATCCTCCCTTTGCTCATTCTGTTTCAACATGACAGAAGTTTGAACTGAAAAGGCAGGTAACGCCCCCACATGTACTCAGAGAGAGACCAACCCCAGGCCAAGTGACTGGAAGTTAGAGGGAGTGTGTGTGTATAAAGGTTTTGTTATCATCTACTATAACCAAAAAGCTACAAATTAGCCTTAATTATTGGTAGAGAGTAAGGATATTTTTATGTATCAGTGTCAAAGGAGATTTCTACGATAGGCTTCGATTGTCCTTATGCATTTTATCATCATTTGTGTATGTAAAATATCTATACATGAATGATTCTTTTAACGCTTATACTTTATACTTTACGATCAGTAGAGATTGGCAATTCTGGGTTCAGTCCCATCTAAATGATTCAAGTTGAAGTTTATGGAGTTTAAAAACACAGTGTAGCATTTCCTGTATTACCACATGACATCACAAGGTTGAGAGTTTCCTATTTGAGAGAAAAACTTGTGCCTTAAACCCGTGTGAATGAAACAAAACTCCAGGTATGTTTATAACGAGGAAACAAGATTGCAACAGAGATTAGTAGTTTCCTTCTGCCAATAGCTTTGGCCTACAGATTTACAACCTTATTGGCAGTGGCCGTCTATGCCTGTCCGTCCATGGGAGTGGATCTCTCCTTCACTGTGGTTCTCCTCGAGGTTTCTCGTTTTTTTCCCACTGGGTTTTTTTTCTAGTTTTTCCTTGCCGAAGAAGTAGGGTCTAAGGACAGGAGATGCTGGAAAATTGAATGAATGAATGAATGAATGAATGAATATTATTATTTTTTTCGTATTCTGCTTCATTCTCTGACATCTTTGTTTGCTAATTTAACAATTCTGTGAAGCCCGCCGAGATAACTGTTGTTATGATTTTGGGCTATACAAAAATAAATTGAATTGAATTGAATTGAATCAGAAAATGACATAATATTTAATACCATAATAAAGAATAAATAACATGGAATTGGAGTTATTGAGGTCACAAATATTTTGACATATGGCTAGATGATATGATAAAATTTCAGAAACATTAAGAAGACAATTTTAGTCACTGCCAACTAACCCAAGTCTTCCTTTAAACTCAGCTCCAAACAACATGCTTTTATTGACTGAGCCTTTGCAGTAGACCTTGTTAAAAAAAAAAACCCAAAAAACGAAAAAACAGATCATTGACAACTGACTGAAATAAGACTAACTGCACAGCCATAATTTCAGACGATGGGGTCAAAAACACCAAAACTTTCACATATATATCAACATGTAACACAGCGTCGTCATATTCTGGGCAGATGTTTGATTCATAGCCACAAAGATCTTCTCTTTTGTACCGTTCTATATACAAAATTGTCACTATCCATTAATTAATATAAGTTGTGTAGCTCTTTGTGACTGAGTGAGTTGCTGATTCAGTAGTAGAGCGATGGAAAAACAAAGTGAGTATGTTTTAGCAGTCTGCAGCATGCTTCCTCTGATAAGCTCTGTACAGTCACAGCCGCTGCAGTCACAAGGATAACAAATATGAATCATTTATCATCAGGCTTTTATAACTTATATTTTTACTTTCTATTTCATTAATTTCTTTTTGCTCTGATCCATGCTGTAGCCGGCTCCATCCGTTGCCTCATGTGTAATGCTGCTGTGATTAATGGCTCTTTTTAGTCCTATCGTCTGGACTTCAGTTCCCAGAATTCCTCTGGGGGAAAGAGACAACATTGGTGACAGAATGGCCACTTTCCATATAAGGTCTATTTTCTTTTCTTTCCTTTTTTGTTATCTTAACTGTGGGTGGCTCTAGATAATGAAACAGGTCAAAGCAAAAGGTTTAATTTCAGATAAAAAGTACAACTAAAATACGCTATGTCTATATTTAAACTAGTATAACAGAGGCGAACATATGTGCAGAGTAGAAGACATAAAACTGAGTTGTCAATCTTGCAAAATCGTAAAAACTTCATCATTATCATTGTTATCTGTTGATATTACTGGATACATAGTGAAGAGTGACACACAATTTTAAGACATGTGCATGCAGACAGCAGTGTGAGAGAGGGCCAATGGTTTATAGTCCTGGGACAGATGAACTTGTACAATTCGGGTTTGTTATGTGTCAACCTGAAACCCCCTCAAGGCATTGCTAAAAATTTCCCAAAAATGCTGATTTCGAAAGATTTGAAGATGTTTTTGCTACTCACGTTCTGTAATCTGCAGGAATGGTTGACAAAATGTATTGGAATGTTAATATTTCGGGTATTTTATCTTGAAAATGTCTTGTCTTGTTGGTCTTGGTTGATGAAGTTACAATTCAGTAACAGGGGGAATTATCCAAAATACATATTGGTCTAATTCCAAATGGTGACTAATTAAATTTCCTTCAAAAAATCAAGAAGAACATTTTTGTCGCCTTGTTGTCAGTATAGTAACAGTTTTAATTTTATAGCTGAGTACTAAAATAACTAAAAGGTGCAGTATGTAACTTCCATTGGAGAATGTAGCACCTGCTTGTCTCCTTGGAAAAGTTATTGCTTTGACTAGATTGTTCCACAGTATAGCACAAAAAAGATCTCCATGGAAACAAGTAACTGATGCAATTGGCCAAGCTACAGGTCAGATCTATGGAGAGGTCACCCTGCTTGCAAGGATACTTGTTTTGAGCAATACATTCACTTTCATGCACTTAAAAATGCAAGACGGATCATGTCTTAACACATTCAAAGCAATATTTCCGTAGAAAAAAGTATATGACATATCCCCCCTGGAAAAGTTACATAGTACATCTATAGTTAACAAGATGGTAATACTTGTTGCAGTAAAGGAGTGGAACAATCTCCCAACTGAACTAAGAACAAACTATGCAACATTTTCATATCTATAGTTAACAAGATGGTTATACTTGTTGCAGTAAAGGAGTGGAAAAATCACCCAGCGGAACTAAGAACAAACTATGCAACATTTTCAAACCTACCATTGCACACTCCGAAATTTGTGTAAGACTGGTATATATTGTACTTTTACATATATTGTATTGTTTTCCAATGTATTTTTATGTATTTTTGATGAAATGAAATGTAAGGTAGAGACGTTTAATGCAATACTGTGAAATATTACAGGCAGAGCAATGACATATCATAGAAACAGATGACAGAAAAGTTACACAATTATCCTGTAATCCAACTGCACTGTATACTTTATTTCTGTATTTCTGTTCTATATACTGTAGAAATTATTTAGCTATTTAGCCTTAATCTGGTGTGGAACAACTTTTATGATCTTAAAGGACATTTTCCCTCAAAAAAAGACCAAAATAAACTCGGTGCCACCTGTTGAATGTTCTACAACCATTTGCAAACCCTGGTGTTTGTGGGTGAACTGAGGATTCATGGGAAACAGGAAATACCCTCGACGCCCAAGCCAGACTTGTTACCGGCAACATTTTTCATTTACTGCAACTGCGCTACAATAAAACTATTATGTCTGACCACTTTCGCGTATATATATTCTTGAGGGTCCAATTCTGCCGAGGTCGCGAATGTTAGCAAAAACTGGAGTCGCGCTGGCCACATTTGCTGTATTATAAATCCAGTCTGGGGTCTCATGTTAAAGTGCGGACCTCTTGCCAGCGCTACACGTTTGCCAGAGGAGTCATTTTGTGTGTTTGTGAGGTCGGTATAGACATAGCCGCTCTCAGTGCACCCAAGGGAGAAAAAGAATGTGGTCGGCCACCCCCAAAGAGTATGTATTTTTGAGCGAGACTTACTTTTCTTAGACGTCGTGGTATTGGCTAATATTGCGAGGAATGGGCTGGTTTTAAAAATAGAAAAATACCAAGAGTGTAGGAGGTTTGTTTGGATAGCACGGGCAGGAACTCAGCTAGAAAATGAGACGAAGGGGAGTGGAATGAATGATTAGAATTTTCAAATTTTGAATGCTTTGCTTTAGAAGATAAGATGTCAAAAGGTTAAACAAAAATGTGGTCTATATGTTATGAGAAATTGTTAATTGCTTTATTATAGGTAAAAACAAAGACCAGGGAAACTCATTAGACACAGAAAAAACATACACATCCGTTTAAAGAATTCAATTGTGAATATACGGGAGAAAGTAGAAGGAAAACAGTCCCATAATTATAAGACGAAATGTAGAATGCATTTGAACATATCCTCATTTCCTCCTGATGAAGTAATTTTTCCAAGGGCAAAACACTGCCAGGATGTAGTGGTAGCCTCTGCTAAATGGCACAGCAATGGTGATGTCCAAAGTCATGTTCTCTGAGACAAACTTCTATGTGAATGTGCACCATTTTATGATTTTATTTCCTTAATGTAGATAGACCCGATAAACAAATTTTGAAGTGCGATCTATTACCGAAGTAAATATCGACAATAAAGGATAATAATGAAACTCATTTGTGCCACTGACTCAATCACCCAAGAGCAGATTAAACCACAAAACTATTCTAAATGTACTGTGAGCAAGCTGTGATAAATAAACAGCGGAATGAAGCACTTAGTTTGCATATGTAATGAATTATAGAAGTGATTTATTCAACGTTTTATGGCTTAACTCTTATCATATAGCCAAAAAAATAACCAAAAATGTCCTGGTAGTTCAAAGAAAATGTACATGCCATAAATACTTATTCCCAAAAAATACTGTTCCAGCTTTCATATACTGAAAGGTAAGATAAGGTATAGTAATTAATGGGAGAGGCCTAAAATATGTCAAATATGTGCAGTGGACTCAAGGTATTAGTTCACCTTCTAAACATGTCTTCTTATTGAACTTGTAAAAAAAATAAAACGATTGTAATGCTGTAAAAAAAAATAAAAAATAAAAAACACATTAAACAACATATATTACAAGAAAGTGAAATCTCAAAAGAGTCCATTAATCATACTGTCTCCTTGACCTAGTATTTACTGCCTTGGCCATCATCACTATTGCATTCAGTATCTGGTGTGCATTTCTCTGCAGGCTGCACAAATAGCCTCTGTGTTTCCTCCAAATGGCTGCGATCACATTTCTGTTTAGCTCATTTTTACATGCTCCAGCGATCGTGTAAATCACATTTAAAAGGCGTATACAGCTCATTACGGCACGGCAGCTCCCCCTCAGCCTCTGCACCGCATGGAGAATATTCTGCAGTCATCTGTGGTGTAAACACGTCTTTACTTAGCCAGATTAACTCACAGGCTCAGGTTACTCTGTTCTCTCTCCACGGCAACACGTCCAGCCTCACAACCAACAAGTGCTCCTGCGCACATTGTTTTCAATCACGGTTTGAAAAAAAAAAGTTAATTACAGTCAGAACTTTAGACGAGAAGGAAATATTGTAAAATATTACCATAAAATCTCCCTTTGTTTTGGTATACTTGAGAACTTTGTCTTTAGCACACTTGATTTAAGTCCTACACATTATGAATCTGGGACAGCTCCTGTTGAAAGCTATTGGGAAAAGGCTTGGACGGTCAGAGGAATACTGATAGGGCAATACATCACCACAGTGAAACAAGCATTGACATAAAAATGTTCTTAAATACAGTTGAGGGAAAAGTACAAACATTTTTCCCATCCATGAAGACAGAAAGTTTTTAGAAATTGTGCAAATTTTGCCATTGCTGTTTCCATGTTTTTTTGGTTGATGTGACAAGTTTTATTTATTTGTCTTTTGCTTCCTGCAAAACCAGCCCTGTGATTGGACTGGTCCATCAGTCTTTCATAAATTTGCAAACTCTCAAATATTGCAAGTCTTGTCTTCCATCCAAGTGCTGCTCCAACATTGGTCCATCACTCCAGCCCACTGGTCGTTTGAGCCCAAACTCAACAGCGGGAGATGTACAAGATGGATTCCTGTTAGTTTGTGAACTCACAAACACTGTTGTAAATCATCTCACTCTCAACGTTTAAATAAGGTATAGCTTAATCTTTCTTGAGAAGCTATGGATTTATATATTTATATTTTGCTCCCGATCTCAAATTTCATTAAAAAAGAATTCTATGCATGTTTTCCACAAGGTGATTTCCTGGAAGTGTGACAGGAGTGAAGCATTAAGCATTTCAGTGTGTATGTTTGAGGTGAGTGGATGTGTTGGTGGAGCCAAGGCCAGCAGCAGTGGGACATGCCGATCAGTGGCTGCTATTAGGAGGACCACCAGTGTGCACGGGGCAGTTTGGTGCATGGGCCTAATAACAGAGAGAGCACTGGAGCTGGGACAGGAAGCTCCAGCAGACAGGCTAATGCTGAGGGAAGCACTTTCTCCACTCTACTGTAGGTCTCCTTGGAAAAAACAATGACAAGGCTTATTGCCGTTTGGAAAAAGTCCCGTAGCTTACTTCCAGATGACAGACAGCAAAAAGAGAAGGAGAGAAAGGAATTCAATCAGGCTCTGGACATACTGTGCATGGTAAAGTTAGAGCAAAAAATCTGGGGTCAAGTCCTGGACTAAATGCCTATTCCATCAAGGTTTCGAAGTACACGTCTGAAATTATTTACTGAAGGCCTGAAACCTGAAAGTACCTTTAACATATCTTAGCTCTTACGTTTTACGTTTTACATTTTGTAGAATTGGCAAGATCCACGATTCCTTTGATCTGAAGCGCCAGTACGGTGTTTTTAAATATATTCTGTGTCTCAGTGAATTTAATATCTTTAACATATTTTATAAGGACCAAAGACATACATGCATTAGAGGAATTACGGACTAGGTGTCTAGGTGTCTGACACCCTTTTCTTGCTTTCTTTTTTGCTACTTACTCTGTATTTATAATTACCATCCATCCATCCATCCATCTTCTCCCGCTTAATCCAGCTGGGTCGCGGGGGCATTACTGCCCATTACACTGTGCACCAGACCCAGACCCTATGAACCCCTCTGCAGGTGGTGAGCCCACAGGAGGGAGGGACTGATGGTCAATGGTCCCTGTTCATAGGGTGTTGCATGTTTTTGGGTGATGGGGGGAAACCGGAGTACCCGGAGGAAACCCATCCAGACACGGGGAGGAAACATGCAAACTCCACACAGAAAGGCCCGGGCGACCCGGGGATCGAACCCGCAACCTTCTTGCTGTGAGGCCTGAGTGTTGCCACTCAGCCACCGTGCCGAGTATAATTACCATGTTTATGTTTTACTCTTTGTTATATTATATTTTGATGTGTGAGCTACTGTATCTAAATAATTTCCTTTATGGATCCATAAAGTTTGTTTAAGTCTAAGTCTAGTCATAGTCATTGCACATTGTAAACACAGAACACTCCACAATGAGTCTGCAGTTAGTATCTAAAGCTAAAGCAAACAGGAGTTGTGTCTTGCTCAAAGACACATCAGCAATGCTCTTCAGATGTGCATTGTTTGGAATGAGGCTCAAATTGATACTGACTGACTTCGTGATCACTGCCACAGAAGCAAGCATAAAAGAATATAGAGTACACTTGCCCATGTGACTTTTACATTGACATAGTATCCAATGTGATCTGGTGAAAGCAGTGAGGTGACAGTGAGGGGAGTGGACCCCACGTGTGTTAACAGCCCTCCACATGGGAGTCCCACTTTACAGCCAGGGTTTATGACTTCACTGTTTAAAGTGGGCTTAGGTTTCACCCTATAGTCCTGTACTCCACTGTTCTACCTCTGACCTGATTCAGAATCATGACAATAAGCCACTGGTGAACAAACTTTGAAGGAGTAGAAAGAAGCCGAAGCAATGACAATACAAGATCTCTATGTAACTTTCCTGATGGGGTTCTATTGGTCCATATATGTTATAAATTTGCACCTCACACATATTGAAGTTAATGTATTGCTGAAAATACCTTGGAAAAACAACAGCTCTGTTATTGTAAGATGGTTGCCTCTCCACAGATCTGACCTGTGACTTGGCCTCGCCCAACGGCAGAAAAGTTACACAGTAAAACTTTTAGTATCTGGCCAAAGATATGAATATACTGATGTTACGTGAAGCCAGAAGCAAGCAAAATAGATGAGACGATATTTACGAAAACACCAGACAAAAAGGAAGGCCCATAGTGGTTTAAAATGACCCGTAGTTGAAGTTGGAGGAAGTGTCTGGGGTGAGGGAGATGTCTGGGAGTCAGTGGCTGCTTCTGCAACAAGTCCCTAGATAAGCATAAGAAAATGGGTGAATGAGAAATTACAAACACACTATATTTCATGTTATTATTCATATAAATTCAGTATAGAAGTATAAGTGTACCAATATGTTCAGTTAGTATCACATTCTGTATATCCAACTGTTGACACAAGTCCAGAGTAACGGAAAATACCTGTTCAAGTGAATTTCCCAGTCCATAAACATTAATACGCATTTAAGGCCTATTTAACAGTTGATTTGCTGTGATGTGTCTGTAAAGGCACAGAAAGCCGTCCGGTCTAGTCATTCTGGCACTGACTTTGGCCCAGTCTAAAGCCTGGACTAAGCCCTTATCTGTTCATAATACCAATAGTAGGGGCAGATTTACAGCTTAGCATTAAATAAGAAAGGTTACACCGGCTATTTTCCGAATGCCTCAACCTACGTAACCGCACCAAAGGAACCAAAAGCAAAACGATACTCTGAAATTTAGTCACAGTTGGAGCATAGCTGAGCTACTGCCTCAAACAATGGTGCATTCACTGGAAAGTAGAAAATAGCGCCATCTGCATTGTCGATAATGTTTTGGGTTTTTGTGTTTGCGGTGCTGTTTTGATAGTTGTTTACGTCATAAGGGAATAAGAAGAAGGTTCAAGTGTGCTCCAAAAAGACATGGAAAGTTGAAATGAAATGGTGCTCGGTAAAGGCTGAGCATGAAGACTGTTCGTCATAAAAACAGACTTTTTATTAAGCATGAAGCAAAAGAGGCAGAGTCATAGCTATAGCAATAACAGAGATTTCACCATTTGTAGTTGTCAAAACAAGATGGCAGAGCTCCAAACACACTTGCTTTGAGAAGAAAATGTACTGTCAAGAGCAGTTTCATCACAACTTAACATTTATTCATTATTATATAAAGAAAAAGTGACAAAAGCTGTTATTCATATTTAATTTTATGAAATAATTTTCCTGTTCTGGCAAATCAAGAATGGTATCTTTATCTATTTTTTTTAATACAGACTAAAATCTCTGGTCTGGTCTGGTCCCCGCGCCCTCCCAGCACCTCAACCCTGACCAAACATGATTGTGCATTGGTCATGCTCATTGGTCACCTATAATTTACAATATTATCTGTTCATCTCACCTCATTAACAGAGCTTAGTGCTTGGGTCATTGATTCTACAGAAATACTTGATGTTTTCAATCAATCATTATAAATACATTCATTTTGGTTTTCACTGAAATTTAGAGCAGCTATATTTTGGTAAGATTTCAATTATACAGCAAAATAGCCATTTAATAGTTGCATTAGTCTGGCACTGTTTAAAGAGTTGGGATGGTGGGTGTTTTCTGGCCCTGCTGAATTCTGGGAAAACCGTGGCCACCTTGTTGTTCAGACCTCTCCCCTGGCGCAGCTTCAGAAGAGGACTCACGTCGTCAAATACTTCAGATGAGCTACAAAAGGCCCTGTGCATGTGAGGGAGTGCATGTGAGGGAGTGCGTGTGAGGGAGTGCATGTGAGGGCGTGCATGTGAGGGAGTGCATGTGGGGGCGTGCATGTGAGGGCGTGCATGTGAGGGAGTGCATGTGGGGGCGTGCATGTGAGGGCGTGCATGTGAGGGAGTGCATGTGAGGGCGTGCGTGTGAGAGCGTGCACATGCAGTCTTTAAAGTCTTTATTTGTCCACAATTTGTGAATAAATTGCACTCAGAAAAGTTCACAACTCTACTCCGTCAGATGAGAGTCCAGGAGATTTTCTAGTTTGCTTTCTCTAAACAAAACATGGCGGAGAATTAAAGGGACTAGTAGAAGATTGTGAAAGATCAAAGCATTGGTAATAGGTCAATATCACGGTCTACTGCTGTCTGGCTAATGAAAATCTGATGGAGTTGTATCAAAGAACAATGTGTACCAAAAGGCCAAAAGAAGCAGGTTAATAATGGCATTCTACTAAACTGGAGAGACCACCAAGAGTCTAGACAAAGCTGGATTAGTCAAGCAAAATGATGGATTCTTTCCAGTTTTGTATTTATCGTTTCAAAACAAAAATCAAATGGCCAATCAATTAGTTGCACAGAAACCATAATACAGATCCTGATTTGTCTTTGCAACATCTGTAGTTCTCCAGCTGCTTCCCCCACCAATCAGATATGAATAAACTCAATAATTCAAGTTAAAAGAATGGTTGCAATGTTTTTCTTGTTTTATGGGGGTTTTTTTGACACTCAAGCAAAATTCAAAGCGCTTTATGTCATACATACATTCATACACCAGTGTGACACTTGAGGTGAGGGAGGTTAAGTGTCCTGATACAACTAATCCTTACCCTAAATATACAATAGTATTCATCTGTGGGAGCTAGAATCACACTGCCAACCTGCAGGTCAGTGGATCCTACCACTCTACAATGATCAGATCAAAGGACAAGCATTTTACCAACTGAGCTACTGCTGACCCTGAATGAAGTGTCTTGCACAAGGGCATAAGAGGAGCAAAAGTCCTTTTGCTAGTTAACAACAAAAGGAGTTTGTCATATAATAACAGTAATTATTATCTGGCAAATAAAAAATGTAAGAAAACACCTTTATTTTGTTGAAATGTGCCTGACTGTGATATCATCAGTATGTTCAAATCTCTTCCTCTAATTCTAAACATATTTTTTGTTGGCAAATTGCTTCTTGATTGGTGTAAAATTATAATTTATACTTACAATAGGTATAATGTTACCAAATTACATCAAAACTAGAGAATCATAAAAATGTGTCATTTTAAGTAAGCTCTGCCGTTTCTATGGTAACAAGGTGTTAGAACACAAATACAGGTGTGTGTGTGTGTGTGTGTGCGTGCGCATGTGTGTGTGTGTGTGTCTGTGTGCGTGTGTGTGTGTGTGTGTGTGCGTGCGCATGTGTGTGTGTGTGTGTCTGTGTGCGTGTGTGTGTGTGTGTGTGTGCGTGCGCATGTGTGTGTGTGTGTGTCTGTGTGCGTGTGTGTGTGTGTGTGTGTGCGTGTGTATGCGTGTGCGTGTGTGTGCGTGTGCGTGTGTGTGTGTGTGATCGCCCATGCCAGCCTCTCTCTCTCCATCTCGTCCTCCCGCCCCCTGTGGTAAACAGCGCCGGGGGGCTGAAGTCATTTCCTCCCCCAGGGGCCAGTGAAGTGTGGTGTGTGTGGCACTGCTGCTGCTGATGTCATGGGCCCCGGCTCCGCACTGAGGGCTAAGTGTTGTAAAGAGGCCACAGACAGGTGAGTCCCCAGCTGGACCGCTACACTATCCAGCTTTATATGATCCCCCCAGGCTTATATTTCTCAATTATGTTCCTATAAGAGTCTCTAAATCTTCATGCACTGACAAGTTGGGTCTTTAAGCGAGGATTTGACGTTAAGTTGTGTGGCTTTTTAAAATGAGAATATGCATGTTGCAGGCTAATTAGCGTTATAAATGAATGCCAGTTACCTCCGTGACTTTTACTGCGTAGTGTGAGAGTGATTGGGATCATGAGTCACCAGGTTTTGGAGAGTTTTCTGTACCTGTAAATGAAGTAGTCAAAAGCTCATTGTGTGTAGGCCACAGGTACGCAATTCAATCAAGAATTATTGATGAATTAACTTTGCCACAGACTTGATGCAAATATTGTACTGATACTCAAAACCAGTTAGGCTTAGATATACGACAGTACAGTTTTTAAGGTGCACTGCACAACTTTTCTGGTGGTGGGTCCACATTCTGGTTGTGAGATATGGAGATATTTTTGCTTTGCCTGGAATGTTCCATGGACTTCTAACATTTCCATCTGGCCTTTATTCTTTGCTCAAAAATTCAATAATTCTCTCAGTGAATAAGAGCATCTCTCCACAAATCAGAACTGTAATGCAGTGTAATGCTATAATCTCTTTGTCTCCCTTGTGATAGATAGCTTTAACCTATACTGCGGAACATTCTAGAACAAAATAATAACATTTCTACAGAAACAAGCAGGTGGCAGACCCTCCACTAGCAATGTTACGCAAAGAACCTTTAACTAATATCATCTGACCTTCATTCTAAGTTCACAATCTGAACTGAATAGCCAATAGGCCTAAGATTGACTGCTTAATCCAGAGAGGGGACATTTTTTACAAATCAAACTTACACCTCGGAGCATTCATCTCTGTAATTACCGCTGGAAATGAGACTTGCGCTCTTAAATTTCTCTAATAACTTTTCCATGGTACGCGGCGGAGCACATTCAATACATACCACAGACATCGGAGAGTCCCTTTACTTTGACCCAGTTGCTTTTGGGGGCTTGAAGTATGGAATCTTTGCCATTGTAGAGCGGGCGTAACTCCAGTCCAAATCCTCATTATTTACTATGGCTCCAAGTAAAGTGCAAAGTGCTTCCAATAAAGCGTTTAGGGTTTCCTCCTCTGGAACAAAACGCTATCAGACTACTGGCAGTTAAAGTGGGAGCCGGACTCGTGTCTTGAGGAGTGTGGGGTTATTGTCCTATGTATGAGGCAGACGCAGTATAAATAACAGGGGCAGTGGCATCTGTGAAACTAAAGACGTGTTGGAGACGAGGCGGGCGGACATGTTTGTAAGGTATTTCACGCACACACTCTGAGCAGATAGCACTGGGGCAAGGAGCAGTGATGTCATAAGGACAATGGTTCATCTGCAGATAGACAGCCACAAAAAAATATTATATGTTGAGCAAGTAATTAAATGAGATATGGTTAATTAACTTGAATTAGCCTTTAACCATACCACAATGTTTCTCATTATCCGATTACTCAGAGTTACATTTTGATAGATGCATGAATGTTTGTTGCCTGGGATCAAGAATGTAAACTTTGTCAACGCTTTGCGCAGATGTGAGTCTATTTCCTGGTTTTTAAATTGACAGGATTGACAAATGGATGTGTAACAGTGTGGGTGATACACTCAAAGTACGTTGCCTATAAAAGTGGCACTGCCTTCGCTGTCTGTCCCCCCACCTACCGCTTCCCCCTGATGTCAGACGCTGTTCAGGTGCCAGGCAGGACATGGCCATGAGACGAGGCTCATTTGGGAGATGATAAGGCACACTGTGACGGAGCGCCACACTCAGCCACAGTTTAATTAAGTATCATGCCCCGCCGGCTATGCAGGAGCGTTATGGGCATCATAATGGGTGAGTTATCGGCCGCCCGTCTGTCCATCTTAACCGTCTTGTGCTGGGGCTAATATGGGTGTTGTTTTCAGAGAACTCGGTGTGGGATTCTGGCTCATGTGTATGATGAGGGACGTGTGATGGTAGACCTGTAAAACAGCAGGTTCTGCGCAACCCTCAGTATATGTCTGTAGTCCCGTGGTGTATATGGATTAGTGGATGGTGCCAGAGTCTTACCATATTATGCTGGTACTTCTGGCCGTGACGAGCCTCACCTTAGAGAACTCTGGTCCAGCATGAGGATTTTGAACCAACACTGAACAATGAAGGTGATATAAATATGTTTTTATCAAAGCATCATTATTTATTAATAAATTAAGATTTTTTATAATGTATGTCTCAGCTATTGTGAGCTAGACAACCCAGTGCTCACCTTATATTGCGAGATAAATCCTGTCCTGGTTTAGCCAGGTGGGGTTGTTGTTAATCTCTAAAATACACTAATAATTATCCGACATACCCTCTCTTGTCCAGTCACAGCTGTATTAAACAAAATAAATAAAAACATAACAGGGGGTTAAAAATATGGCAGATTTTTGCTAAATCAGTGAGCAAAGGATTAAAATCTGTTCACCTGAGGTGAGAGAAATTTGATTGTATTTGTAACTCATAAGTGACCAGTGAGCTCCTTCATTTCACATGTGTCACCGAAAAAACAAAACAAATCTGAAAGCATGATCACTCTGTATAAAAAATACAGAGAAATATCAGTTTGGATTTGCCAGGCAAATATTTCTGTTTTCACCTAGCCAAAAATATAACTCATTCCCAGTTCTCAAAAATAAGATGTGCAAAAATCTGCAGCATAGTAGTGAAATATAAGTACTGTAGGTTATACAAAGAAATAGACTCTGTAACAGAGCATCTGTTTTGCAGTTTGAAACAGGAAGTCAGTGATTTCTTAATCAGTTTTGTTTCATATTGAACAAAATGTGAAATAATGTTCTAAGTATGTGACAGTCTAATGGCAAAAAGAAACCCCAAAAAACAAAACTGTAACAAAAATGGTGTAAAAATGTAACTGTTATGAGTTGAATGATTGGGAATATGATTGTGAACATTAAAAAACTTTACCCTGGAAGAACAGCTGATGCAGCACACTGTAGATCCTAATGGGGCTCAAAATGAACAATAAACAACACATTTGCCCTCCAGTAGTTTTAAATTGTACGTTTTAATATGGTGACTTGTCTGGCTATGCTTTCAAGATACAGAAGCATTTTACATTACATTTTATTTATTCACGTGTCTCTTTATAGTGATATATTGACTGAAGACCACAATTCTGCACCACCGGCCCCTCTGACCACCACCAATCACTCACAAACACACTACATCCAAACAAACTGGGTGAAGTGTCTTGCCTGAGAACACAAAAACAGCCTTATATTATTCTCTAATTTAGATCTTATTTAAGCATAACAAACAACTTGCAACAACTACAAACTACCACTAATGTGCTCTAACTCCATTAACCATGTCCCCCAGAACTTCCTTTTACTCATAACGAAAACTATGCCAGGCATCCACCCTCCATCCCACACTCTATTTGTCCATTCCTGTGACGCTCGTGTAAAAAAATGAGAAAAATAAATATGATCTCCCTCGACTCTCTATCAACTTTTCAACCCACCAGCCTCCCTCTCAGCTGGGGTCTGCCTTTGTACACACGGCCTTCAAAGTCCACCGTGTCACCAATCATCCGTGTTACAACATCTCCGAGCGCTAGGGCACTTGGACTGGAGGAATGGTCCACTTTGATCTCCGTAGTGGACGACTAAGGAGACATCGCTCGCTCCCTACTCCAAACAGTAGGCTGCAGGGGTTAAAGAAAAATATCTGGGCCCATCAAACCAGTAACAAATGTGCTTACAGAGCAGTAAAGAATACAAAGGGAGGGGAATGCACTTTACAGTTTGGATTATTACAAACAGCAGCTTTAGTTCTCAGTCAGCAGTTTTGTTTTTTATCAGGACTATCTATACATTCCTGGTGGTACAGATGGGAGTACTGGAGATGGATAAGCTAATAGTGTAAAACTAATACAGCAATGCTAGGCTATGCTTACAATATGTAGACATAAAGTGTAATACAGCTACTGCACTCAGTGATTATTCAGTTCTGTTGTAAAAAGTCTGTGGGCAGTTCACTGCTTTGTAAAGAAATTATAACACAGATAATCTACAAATGCCGAACCTCATAATTTTTTCTTTAAAGAGATTCATTCCAGTCTTCCAATATTATTTCCAAATAAAACTCTGTCTGAAAGAACCTTTATTTGGATATAATATTGGAAGGCTGGAATGAACCTGTTTGAAGTATTGGAACGGACAAAAACACAAACATTGGATTAGGAAGACTATTGAGATCGGGAAGCGAGCCCACAGGAGAGTAAACCGGCTCAAGGGCCTATCAACCTCTGACAACTTGGAATGGATAGATGAATGAATGAATGAATGGATGAATGAATAGATGATTGGATGGATGGTATTCTAGATAAACGGCCCTAGAGAAGTTTGATGGTGCAACCCCCTTTGTAAATACAGTTAATTTAGTTCAGTTTTGCTGACAGAGTAGACAATGAACTTTATGACAGTTTTTGTTTTATATGGATAGGCTCAGAGATATTTACCACACTTGAAAAGGATAAATCCAACAAATTCCTCAAAGAGCGACAACTCTGTAAAGTCCCATCTATTTTTTTTTTTTTATTCTAGATGTAGATCTTTTGGAAATATTCAAAAGGATCTATATTTAGTACGAAATGGGGATCAAGAGTGGATGAGACATTTAAGAAATTGCCAGAGCCCAGTTTGAACTCAGCGCTGAAGACAGCACAGAGCCAAACACACTATCCGACAAGGCCCATATTCATCCAACCAAAAACCAAAGCACTATTAACTTTCCAATTTACTTCAATAACTTTCAAAATAATTTGCACCTTTTAGAGTAATTTTATTGCAGTACACATTCACCTATTTCATCTATACACTACCCATTTGTGTACATTCTGGCTTGGTTCTGAAAATGTTTGGTTGCCAAGAAATGAAGAGACTGCTTTTAGCGCCTTGCTGATTTTAGTGCTTTATCCCCATTGACTTAGTATAGTACAGTGTGAACCCAGCCACAGCCTGTCTGCTGACCTTGTCCAGAGACTTGTCCAAACTCCACAAATTCCCAGGTTGTGACTAAAGGAACATGTGTTTTTAGCCACCACTCACTTGAAGCCTTATATAGCAAGAACAACACTGGCTGCTACTCTCTATATTACACATCTAAATCAAGTCAGAAGATTTGATAGTACATGGAGCTTATATTTTTGGGTTTGAGTCTGGTAGAAATGAGTACAGATTATTCACAATGACTCATTCTGTTACATTACTTAAATCCACATTTTTAAGGAATTGTACATTTTTTCACAT
>JACN01097388.1:0-16410 GCA_000787155.1 Scartelaos histophorus
TAATAAGAATAATAAGAATAATAAGAAATACATATATAAGAAAACTTTCTTTTTTGAACTTCCAGGGCACACATATTAGCACACATATTACACATATATTACACATATTACTTGCATTTCTGTTAAGGAGGATGGAAAAATACAATTTTGTAACATCAAAATTGTGTTTGAGCTTCATAAAAAGTGCAATTTTTGATGTAAAATCTAGTACAGTTGATGACGAAGTGGCAAAGGATTTGTCCAGTGTCAAAAAGGTTAGTGTCTATCAATCTAATGTTAAATAAATAAATAATGTTAAATTACAACAATTGTAAATGTTTTAAACCAGACTCTCATATCACTCATGTATTAAAGAGGTTTTTATTTGCCAAATTTTCTTTAGAGTTTCATCATTTTTGATATTTTGTGATTAATCTCAGTTTTCCCATTGAAATCACATTATGTCCACTTCACTTTTGCCCCCAGTCGCCTCCATCCTAGAATTTAGATGTTTATATTTTTGTTTCCACATTTTTAAATGGTCTAAAAGCAGAAGATTTGAAAAAAACTAGATCAAAATACAGCCCATAATATTTTTTATGGCTTTCAGCTGAGGACGTATTACCCATTAAAAAATAACATAACATTTTAAACTGACATGGCAATAGTCCTAATTCTTATTTTATAATTCTGAAACCTAAAAGAATGTTTTTATTAAATGGGGCGCTGATGTAATTGCTTTATCATTAAGCATTGGCACAGTTTAAACCAGGAAACAGCTATTGACATTTGCTTTTGTTTTATTTACATTCTGAAAAATTCAATAACAACTTTACGTTTATTGAATAACGGCAAGAACTCGAAAACAAAATGGCCAAGCGGATGAATTATTCCTGCGCGTTGCCCAGAATACAAACGTACTCTTCAGTTTTCAAGTAAATTGAATCTTTTGAACTGTAATGCAAATGCAATCAAGTGCACATTCAAAGGCAGATTACAGGTAGAAATAGAGGCTTATGTGTATCAGGTCATTCAATAATTAATTACACTGCACTTCTAATCACACATGGTAAAGATCCAATATTTTTACTTATATTTCTTTGTTATAGCTCAGAGTTTGCAGGGATCTACTTTTGATGCTGTGTGAGTGTGTGTGAGTGTGTGTGAGTGTGTGTCGGTGTGACGTGGTTGTCATGGTTATAGTTGTGGCATTTGTGTGGGTGATAAGGACAAATTGCTTCTTGACCTCTTTGCTCCAACTTAAACCTGCTCCACAATGACATTGACATTTAAGTTACAACCGAGAGGTGCTGACTTTGATGTCGTCCGTCAGTTAAATCCTTTTCAACAAGCGAGATTTTATGGACTTGAGAAAAATATGTTTTAGTGCGTTTAGTAAAAAAACAATGAGTACAAATCAGTTGGGTTTGTACTGGTGTTCTAATGAGTACTGCATGCGCTCCTTTTAAAGAAAATTTTCTAGATATAAAAAATATTTAGTTTCAAAACAAACAATACATAATTTTAGGCTCAGCTGAAGAAGCCAAATCTTCCATCTGCAGCAAACTGTAGGAAACCTTTTTACAAGTGATGTTCTATTGTGTCAAGGCATTGAAGTTAATGTTACAGATATATCAATGCCTCATGGGAAAAATACTTTGGCATATGCTGCACTATTGACGCAATTCATTCATTCAAATTTCATTACATTTCTTTTTTAAATTTAGATTGTAGTTCAAAATCAGCGCAACTAAAGCAAATATAACATTTTGCCTATAGTTCATTTGTTAGTTTTACACCAGATGCCCTTGCGCGCATTTCAATGACTCAGTTGATACTGTATTATAGTTATTAATCTGCAACAATTCAATAAAACAATACAGCTATAACAATACAACTATTCAATAAAAATAATACAGCTATAAAACACAATTGTTTGGGGCTGGGAATTACAGCATTGCCTCAGAAACACTCATTCAAGCAGGATAATAGCTGCAAAGACAAAAAAAAGAATAAGACAAGACAAACACTGGCCGTCCCATTAGGTGCTCATCAGTGAGCCAACCTAAATACTTTAAATATCTCACTGGGCTGGTATCTGTATGTGCAAAAGTATCTGTTGTCCTGACACGCTTGACAAATGGAGCTGGTCTTAAATGGCCACTATCTGCACTTTGGAGTTGTCCTTCACGTCACATTTTGCGGCAGGAAAACTAATAATGTATCCTTCAACTTCACTCTATGTGATTGGAACATACACAAGGCAGCAACAAAATGGCATAACCTGGAGAATTCTATTGTAAAATAAATAAAAACAATGATAATGTTACAATGATATGATCCTACAATAGGCAATAAAAGCAGGGGGATACATAATGCAATGTGCATGTGTGCAAGTTCAACTGTGCTGACTATTCATAGTAAAAAGAACATATTTCATACAGGGTTGACCTCCATCTAGTGGCAGAACCACACCGCCCGAAATGCATGAAGATTAATGACCAAAGCACAACAACACAGAGGCAGAGTGGTGATGCTAAACTGGACAAGTGTGGACACAGCATAAGCTCATGCAAACGTGGCCATACAGCAAAGAAATGAGATTTCAGTGTATTTAAGAACCACAACTGGTGAAATAGCTTGAGTTAGGTGCATTTTTTCTGATTGACTTTAATTCTACTTCTCTAAATCTTTAGGCCCAAATAATCACCGGAGCTTCTATAAGAAAACAAATTATGTTAGAAACAGATCGACTGACTTAAACCTGCACAAAGGACGAGCACCACCTCTGCACATTTTAACATAGCAAACAGCAGATTTTCTTTATCACATTGAGGGTATTAAAGCACATTTTGTACACCTGATATTCATTTGACTCTAAAAAAAAATATTATTATTATTTTTTAACTCTTCTGTGTGTATTTACCCAAACAGAGCTCGTACTTTTTCTTGTGAAATTGTGTGTTTTGCTGTTTGGGTTTTTTGTATTTTAAACCCACAAATGTAATAAAAAAAAAAAAAAAAGGACAGTAAAAAGTAGGGATTATTATGTAGTGTTTAAATGTAAAGGTGGTTTAACTAAATGTGATACACACCTGGATTACAGTGGCCATCTCTGGTTTGTTCTTTAAGAGTATAGGTGCTAACTCCCTCACTAAATACTCATTTCTAATAATCAATTCATTCCATCTTTAAAATATAGAATTCTTGATCACCATGAAAGTGAAAACTCTGTTCTAAAGAAACACTTTTGTTTGGCTCACAACTTCTCGCACACTGGTGAACACACAAACATGGCTCTGCTTCTTTGTCAGCAAAGCCCTGGTACCTATATACTACTGAGGACGACGCCCACATCTATGATGAGGGCTCTGACCTGGAGCCTCTGCACTGCACCAACACGGAGCGCTAAGAGCCAGAAGAAAGGCAAAAAGCTGGAGACCCAAAAGAATGCAATGCATACAAGGAGACCCAATATGTGTATAACAGTTCAGTAAGAGAAAGTGTCCAGTTCAAACAAGAACGATGCAGCACCAGGAAAGTCCTTGAAAAGATGAAGGAACAACTTAAACACAGAGAAATGTAATCGCTAAGATAAGAAACACAAACAGTTCAGATCCAGAGGCCTGCAGAGACTCTCACACCACTGCTATTGCAGTCGGTGGAGATAGAACCCACAAACACAATGAGAAACTGTCCAGGCAAGTACAGGAGCCGCCTTCTGCATGAGAGGAAATGCACCTCCTGAAGTTTCATTGTGAAAATAAACTAAACATTTAACAAAAACTGTTTTAACATTATGTTGTGCTCATAAATGTCTGTGGTATTTATTCTTGTTTATTGTTTCAGATGTCAAAACTTGAATTCACTATGGCCAGCCACAGCAGCAGTTGCTTGATTTTTATTACCGTAATTGGTGAAGTGGAAATGGAAAAAATAATAACATATGTTTAAAAAAAAATGTTAATGGTTTATTTTTAATAAATCATAACCATGTTGACCTTGACTGGTTCCATAAGGCAAAACATGAAGCACCATCTTGTACAGAGTTTTTATTTTTTGATCTGTGTTATAATGTTGTATTCTCATTAATCCTCATTTTGCGTAGGACCTTAAAAAAATATAAAAATCATAAGGCAATAGAGAGCAGTGGGTGATGATAGGGGTTAAGTGAAAACAGCAATTATGTGAGCAATCCAGCCATGATTACTCAAACATTTAATTAATCAATTAATCCTTGCATTTATGTAGCACCTTTCAAGACGCCCAAAGCGCTTTACACTTCATTATTCACTCCACACTCAGTGGTGTAAGCGGCTAATGCAGCCACAGCTGCCCTGGGGCAGACTGACAGATGTGAGGCTACTAATCTGCTCCATCTGCCCCTCCGACCACCACCATCACTCATGCACACACCACTTCCATACTATGCAATGTGGGTGAAGTGCCTTGCCTAAGGACACAACGGCAGTTTTTGCCACTCGTGCCTCACTGTGGCACCTGGATTCCCAGTGTCTCCCATCCAAGTACTAAACCAGGCCTGGCCCTGCTGAGCTTCTAAGATCTGATGAGATCAGGCTTTGCCGAGCCGGTATGGCCACATTTATTATTAAAACACACCTCTGTGTAAGTTAAAGATGAGAGATCAGTTATGACAGGGTTAAAGTCTCATAAAGCTCCATGTGAACTAAAGATGTAACACTGAAGTAATTTGACAACACATGTCATGTGTGTCATGTTGGGGTATATGTCTTCTCTGTAATGTGTATAGACATTGTGAGTCTATTTGCACCATTCTGCAAGTGGAAAAGGTTGTGTATTATAAATCGCATTAATTCAAATGTCATCTCATAAATTATGCACTATTAATCCATCTGCTGTGAAAGTTTTGGCTGTAAGAGGGTGTAGGTGGTTTTCACAGAGAAATGAAGAAACACGATTTAGTTATAAAATGTGGAGGCTTAAGTTGAGTGACGGCTACACAGCGCTCCCATTAGCCAATTCAATTTACAAGTCCAACACTCCACTTGGTTCAGAATGAGGCCAGGCACTTCAAGCATGAAATATAGAGCTGTGTGGTGTTGACTCCTGAACAGCCCCAAACATCACCATTTTCTCTGTTTTGTGCGCTGGACATTACATTTTCTGGTTTCCACCAGTAATGCCATTAAAATGCTGTTGGGTTTATTTGAAACTTAAAAAAATGGTTTTGGTACAAATAAAAAAGTGAAAAGTACTCAGTTAGGTTCTGAAATATTTGCCAGAAGCGATACAAGTATGAATGAACCAAAAATGCAACTGTTTTGCAGTATGTTTTAAGTTAGAAATGTTGTTACACAGGGCATTGCAATTCATACACACACAAAAAAAACAACAACAAAAAAACCATTTGTGACAATAATAAAAAGTTACTGTCTAAGTAACATGTTCACATTAGTAAATACTGCAATATGTTTAATCAAACATAGATTTTTTTATCGAGTTTTACCAGCTCGAAGGCTTTATTTGTAGCATTATTATTTGTAAATGAGAAGAGAGAAGGTCGAGACATTCAGACAGCGTGGAGGCGGAGCTACAGCGCTGAGGTAATAACCACATGTGTTATGCCTTAAACCACTACTCCACTGGAAACAAAGAAGCTTTTCCATCTTTAGGTCCATCGGCTCATGTGGCTGTCTGCTGGAGAAAACATCACTCATGTGTTTGTGTTCATCTTTAAGAGAGACATTTAAGCCTGGTGTAGGCCACTGTTTACATCAGTTTATTCTGCAGGAAAATGGGGATGCTGTGTCGACAAAGCCATTGAAAGTACCAAAGTACCATGTACAAGTGGTAGTCATGTCCAGTTGACCTGTTTGGCCGTATTGGTATATTTGATCATTATCTATGTTATTCATATTTGTTACAATCTGTAGCATTCTGACAGGCACATGTTTACAAAAATATCTGCAGATGGGAGAGGGCACTGGGAATTTTGTTTATACGGTTCCCAGCATCACATTCAAGTGCTGTATTGAGTGTGGTGCCAAGAACAAACACATATGAAGGATGTGCAGGAGATAAAAAAGTATAAAAATACAGTGACAGCAAGTGTAAAATATATTTCCTGCTCAAAGCATATGTGAACTCTGGGAATTCTTGTTGAGGAAAACAACAGCAGATGCCTGCACCTCCCCCATCTCTTCTGAATAGTCCTGAAAGACCAAATGAAAAGAGATGACTCATATTTTAGATTACACAGAGTGATGCAGCAAACTTACATTAAATCTGACTTTCATTCCCGATTCATGTCCCAGGTCTGGATCATTGTCTGTAAATACACAGTATCAATATGTGGCATTGGTGAAACAAGTCAAATGCATTTACTCATGGCAGACACAGGCTAAATGACTTACTCCCAGTAAAGTGTTTTAAATAAGATATGATCATGTTGTGGTGCTCATGTTGTGGTGCTCATGTTGAGTGTTGAATAAAGGAATTCTTACATATTTACATACATAATTCAACAAATAAAGGGTTCATTTAAAATGCATTTCATGAGACTTTTTTTTATATGACCTTAGTTTAAATTTTATTTGAAGGATTAGGGCATTATTGCCAGTGTAAGACATTGTCAGGCCTCTATAACATATTCCGATACATTTAATTAAAAGAGATTGCAGTTTGCTGATGTTGCAGTAAAATTGCTCTACTGTGCAGCCCCAACTGTTCCATTATTTTCTGTTCAATATTCCCTGTGGGGTTGGTTCTACTCCTGTAAGGTTAAAATGCAGTGAGAATAGACAGAGACATCCTTACTGTGCAGTTTCCACATCCTTCGTGCAAATATGGCAAATCCCAGGATGAGCAGAAAAGAGGCGCACACCAGCAGAGCTCCCAGGATGTGACTGAAACACAGAGGCCAGGTTTAAGAGCAGCTCACGTCTAACTCCACGGCAACACAAAATGATGACAAATAGATAGTCCTTGGTGAGATGGCAGCATCATTATGTGTGCGCTCCACACAGCTGAACTTCACCTGAACTCCATTTTAATGATAGATAAGCAAGCATCCATAGTAAACAGCAGCAGGAGGAGCTTCTACTGCTCTTGAAATGAACTTAACTGTCTCAGGCAAAGCTGAAACTCAACTTTGAAAGGACAACTGCATTTGACTGCTATATATTTAAAGAGTCACTGGATATGACATTTAAATCCATGAGAAGATGAAGTCTTCATTGCCAGTTATAATAAATACATTTTTAATGCAGGGACATTTTTCTTGCTGGGCCTGAGGGAGAGCTAAAGTCTTTCATGGGGGTGCTCACAGTGGAGGGCCTCTGTCTATGTTTGGTACGTTGTTCTAAACAAGTTAAATGACCCTTTAGTCATTTATTTATGTTTGGCTGGACCCAAGCCAGCAAAGCATACTCCAAATAACTGACAAGAAGAGGAGTCACCAACACATGAATCCTGCTGCACAGTTTGTGGAACATGGAGAAAACCCATCATAAAATACTCCATTTTCTCCCAGCAGCAGCAGAGATTGAACCTGCAACCTTATTGCTCTGCAGCACACATGTCACTTGGTGGGAAATGAAGCTCAATAGGTTAAAAGCAAACACAAATTTGAAGAACAACAAACAGAGTGAATAAGCATAAGGTGGAGGCTGTGCATGTCTGTGAGACAATATTGTCCAAGCCTTATGAGTGTATTTACCTGTGAGTGTTCCAGGCACTGTTAGTGATGGGCTGAGGCACATTTTCAGTGGATGAAGTTGTGACAGGCATCAGTGTTGCTGAAACACATACGTACACACAGCTGAAAAAGTGGCTAGACTTTATCCACACTGGAAGTGAGAGTCAGAAATAAACTTTAGTACAGCAGAGTACTCACAGTCTGAGCTGTGCCTCTGGCTGACGCAAAGTTACAAATACATCCCTCCATCATAATGATAGAAAATTATTTTGAAACAAAGTAATAAAATCCCACTGACTGATGATTGAATGCGCCTCAATCATACTCTGAATAAAATACACACACACACACACACACACACACACAAAATTAAGATTATTATAAATTAAGTTTGGCAAAAGAACAACAAGCTGATAACTGTTGAACGTATAAAAACTGAAGACTTACTTGTGCTGCTCCGAGGCAGGACCTGCAGGTGCACGGCTACCTGCTGCTGTCCCACTCCACACCAGTACCAGCCAGAGTCCCTCAGATGAAGCCTCTTATAGGTCACAGCAAAGGCCCCAGATCTGTCGTCGCGTATGTCCACCGAGGTGTCTGTGTACGCTCCTTCAGAGTCGGTGAGCAGACAGGAGCTCCAGTCCCCGCTGCGGCACCACTTCTTTGGGCTTTCTCTGTCACAGCAGAGGCAAAGAAAGCTGTCACTCTGAAATGCCTTTGTGTGTTTGCTGTTTACTGAGGCCTGCCCGATTCGTTTCAATGCACCGGTAAATTTATAACGGATCTCTAAGTAAATACCTGTATTTTTCACTGTAAAAGCACTCAGCCGTGACACTGCTTCCCTCTTCTCCAGTCAGTCTGCTATGGAGCACCGACATACCTGCACACAGCACACCAGCTCCATATAACTCTGTAACTTGTGTTCAAAACTTTTCTGTCACTCACAATTACCACATACGCAATCTACAGAGACAGGTCATCAATCAGTTTGCAGTTATATTGTTATGGGAAAGTGTAATTCAAAATAACGTGATTGGGTGAATATGTTTGAGATCACAATTTTGTTATTATTTATATTATTAGCATATTTAGTCACTTTTTAAGACTTTTTTTAATCATTATCATACTAATATTGTTTATTCCTAAATGTTATTTTTATCTTATTGTAGGATATCAGCTGTTGCCTTGAAAAGTCAAAATCTACTCAAATCAAGTTAAATACACTAAATTGAAGCACTTTTGTTGTTTATTATTGAATATTGTGGCACCACTTCTCCAAAGACTATATATTTGAACAGAAGCATAATGCACCAAATTAGATTCAATACATTAAAGTAGAAATTTTTGTCTTAAATCCTAATTTTGACCAGTAGGTGGGTCTCTCGTTAGTCATAATTGGGACACTGTGAGCTGTCAGAGAGGAAGGAGTTTCCCTCACCATGAATGACCTTTATGTTAGTGAATGCATACAGATCTGCACTCCAAATCCCGCCGATCTCCACTCCACACAAGTACCAGCCGGAGTCTTCCTCTTTCAGTTCTGTCATGGTAACAGAGAAAACCAACTGCACTGGATCATCATAAATCATGAGTTTCGGGGCTGACATTTCGGGGGTTCTGGGTTCATCTGTACGGGCCAGGCTGGTGCAGAACTCCTTCATTCGCCCGCGGCACCAGTACTTCACATAACCAGCATACTGAGGTTCATAATGGCACGGTATAGTGAGAGATCTGCCCTCTAGAACAGGAAACTCCTTCTCCGTGGTGACCCTGCACAGACAAACTGATACAAAGGAGATAACTGCTAACTGTTACAGATCGTTTAGATGAGTGTTGAACTGATGGGGTAAGGTTCGGTTAAATAATTGACTACAGTACGTTTGCATAAGTTATACAAAGTTTTATCAAGAAAGTCAGAATGAGAAGCAGTCCTCAAAGATAAACATGTTATCTATGTTGGAAATGCAGACTTCTGTACAGAGTGGTGAAAATGGATTATGTTCACACAATAGAGTTCTGGGTACAAGACAACAAACATAAATCTTTGATGGCTTGTCAAAATGCATATTTGACTTGCCAGTAGGCGTTGCACAGTTAGGAAGCTTGGATAAATGAAAAAAAAAATCATCACTTTAGCCAGAAGCAAAATGTGCACTTTATAGAAACTAGAACTGAGTGTACTAAGTACGCCCAAGACGTGAATGTTAAGCCCCCTTAGAAAACATCATAACTAAAAAAGAACAAGTTGAGCTGTATTTGGTCTGGTGTTTCATTACCTTGAATCCATTGTAAAAGGTAAAAAGTAAGTATGAAGTACATGTGCATGCCTAAATTATGCGCAATAAAACTGCAATTCCTGGGCAAATCTTCTGGCTGGAGAGGGCAGGTTCCGCTGGAGTTTCGACTTCCCCGTGGTCACATGACTGCTTATGGAGTCCAGATGTGCCAGATGTTAACTGTTGACATGCCAGCTGGATTGTAGCAGCTAATGTTCAACTGCAATAAACCAAACCAAAATCAAATGGGTGTAATAAGTGACTACTTTAGTTTGCATCCAGGTTTTCACACTGATGAAATGCTCCATCACATCTAATCAAGCCCTGTTAGAGCAATTCATTTAGTAGATTGGTTCTAGTCTCTGAAGTGTCACCAAAGTTACAGCATCAAATTGCCCTTATTAATCTGTATCACTTTAATGCTCTTTGCCTAATGCCATATGCAACTCCCTTGGTCAAAAGTGTATTTCTAAATGCCTATGTCTATCTAATACATTTCAAACTGTACCACTGAGCTTTGTTAAATTATTGAACCTTAGACCTTTATTTTAATCAACAGAAGGTCTAAAAAGGTCCTATACATTAGTCCCACTATTTCCTCATGATTTGAGTGCAAGCCTTACTTAACGTTACATTTTTCAAAGCTGCCCATTGCACTTCTCATCCAAGCAGAGAAGGCTTTTGGCAAGCTACAATAAAATTATTTGATTTTGATGCCTGGGTGCTTTGGATTTTGTCCAGTGTTCATTTGCCGGATTAATTTGCTACACACATACAGCCTCAGCCAGTCATTTAACAAACAATTATTCTAACGCGCTGTGCAGTGAGTCAAGGATGTCCCTGCAGTCTGTTGCTTTCTGTTTGGGCCATAAATACACAATGTAGGAAGTGTGGCCAGAAATAAATGTCAGTGCTAAGCAGGCACATCTCAGAATTGACTGCCTCAGTCCCTCCTAATTATGTAACCATAGTCTGATCAAATTCTGTGTTTTGCATGTATCCAAATCATCACCTTGTTCTTTAAACTATAGTACAATGCTCATTCATTTGACCTTTGAAATAAAGACTATTTAAATTCTAGCACCTGCATAAGTGAGAGCTGGTTTATTACCAATAATAAAACTGCACTGGAGCAGATATACGTGACCTTTATGAGTACCTGAATGATGCATATGTTTGCCTTTTTCTAGTTATTTATCTTCTCACTAAAATGGTGTTCAGCATAAAACTATCAAAGTGCTGCACACAAACTTTTAATCCAGGGTAAAGGTAGTAAAGGTTTTCCCCCCCAAAAAATCTAAGGCCTTTCATGTTACACTTTTTTTATTTGTGTCAAAAGAGCAGATGGGAATGCATTACAAATGTTCACATTAAAAAAAAAAACAACAATCAACCATCATCAGTAAGAAAATGTTACTGCAACTTGTCTGACAGATTCAGAACGTAGATCTCCAAATCAGATGTCTTCAAAGCACCTCTCCTTGTGGTTTTCTATAAAAAAAAGAAAGAAATGAATGCCACACAACAGATTATTTAGAATTTATTATTACCATTTATATTCTTGCTTTATGTTATTAAAATATATTGTGAAATGTGAGTTACTGTGTTCAAGTAATTTCACTTGTGGGTAAATAAAGTAAGTCTAAGTCTAAGTCTTCAAATGAAATTGGCAAAAGACAATTTTTTTTTCAAGATCAAATTTATTCAAATACATTTTTCAGAGGTTTTGTGTTAAAGACAATGTATAACTCCCTTATTTATGACAAATAAATCTCTGTTACAAATATTTCTGGAATATACCATTTAGAGTGTGAACATGAATGCACCATTTTATGTAAAACTACATTTAGATAAGCGATTGTTTAAATTCCTGTCCATATTTTTACATAATTTTATTCTTCGTGTGTGTTAATACTGTGCGTTCTCTAGACGGGCCCCTTGGCTGTGGAATGAGAAGGAGCTGAAGTATCTTAGATTATTTTATTTCTATTGTTTAAATCATATTTTTTAACTGTAATTTCTCTCTCTCTTTTGCAATTTCAATAGAATGTTAATACCATACCTGCTTATTTGAGCTGACAAAGATGGAGGAATAAAGGGGTAAGAAATACATAGATTTAGCGATACTTCATGGCCCTTCATGATAATTCTTGAATCAATTTCAAGAATATTTTTTATTCAAATGTATTAGTTACATGCACTGTTCTCATGATTTATAAATGTTATTAGAAGTAGCTACTGATGAATCGCAATATATCATCCTTTGTATTAGTATTGGAATATGTCGTGATACATCATATCATGACATGCATATTATGGTATCGCATTGTCAGTCTCATGCCAGTGCACACCCCTAATGGATTTTAATGCCAATAATTACACATAAAAGCATACATTGTGTTATAGCAATGTAGTATAGGCACAAAATGTATAGGTGCAATCCAAACCTTGTAAGCTGAAGAAGTGTCAGCTTTAACCAATGAAGTTCATCACAACCAGATGAAGAACCGTGTGAGCGAAGAGAAAGTCAGCAAAAGCCCTCTCCGGGGAGACAGACAAGAAATCCCCTTTGTTTTGTGGATTGATCTGGATCCTGAGACACACTATAAAAAAAACCCAACACAGAAATTCGTGTGAGAAAGGACAGCGAACTATAATTAATAATGATGCATTTATATTACGAGTTGCATGGATGCTGTGACTGCAGTAACATTAGCCTATCAGCTAACCTCGCCTCAGCTACTGCGCACTAATCACCAACATCCCAACATTTACTGTAACATAAACATATTGTGATCTATTTTGTCGGTACCTGCCAGAATGAAGGAGCCCACGCATGAGATGAATCCAGACAGAAAACTATTGAATGGGAAGGTGCCGACCAGCAGACAGTAGAGAAACTGCAGGGCTCCGGTTAGCAAAATGTAGAGCAAATATGCATCCACCACCTTTAGCCTGTTGGGGGTTGAGGTGGTGTACTCCTCCAGAAACCGAGAGATAACCGACAGGACTGAATTAGACATGCTTATGGTCTACAAAACCTGTCAGAAATATATGAAAATGTCACTATTTGGCTTCTTCCTCGACTGGAAAAGTGACGTGTCCCCACCAACCGGAAGCGACTTTGGTGCAACAAGGAATATAGTCCGACTTTAATGTGTTCACTGTACGGAACCCTGAAATTCACATTAACATTTTTTGCAGATATCACTCCGTAATATTAAAATTATATTAGATACAATTATCAGAAACATATTTTGTAAATAATTTTGTAATTATTGATAAAAAACAGTTTATTAAATGAAAGGTTACTGGCCCCGGACACAAGAGTGCAGAAAGAAGATGTCTAACTCTTATCAATTTGTCTTCTTGTTCCTTGTGACTTTTTAAAATTTATAACACCTTACACTATTATAGCAATTAAACTAAATGTAGTAATTAATAGCATTACATATAAAAGATAATCAGGGGGAGTGCCTTGCTTTCTGTACAATGATGTAATGCAATGACACTGTGGCCATAAACGATCTGAGGCGCGTGCTGACCTGACGCACGAGCGCGTTACAAAACAACACCGACGAGAGTTTTTCCTCCAAATAACTCCAAATAACTCTGTTTTAATGTGAATGTCAGCGAGTGTCCGCGAACGATGCTGCCGATGGAGACAACCACGACCATAGCGCCGGTGCACAACGACTGTGAGAACTCAGAGTAAGTCATTTCTTCAGCTCCTCTGTGTTTGTGTTGTAGGTGCCCATCTTTAAATGTCCCTGTGTCACATATTTGGGAGCTCTCTAAAATAATACGTTACTGTTTCCTCTGGATATGTAACCATAGGAATTTAATGTTACTGTTAAACTCAATTGTAGCGACCTGGACATGTATCACGGTGTGTTACAGTATCTGTAAACGCACCTTTAACCTGCCCCAACTTATCTAATATAGAGTACTAACATTTTCTTTGAATGGCTCTACAAATACTCGTCTTTACTTATGTTTAATATTATTTTTACATAGATTACATCAGAATACTACAGTAAAGTGCACTGTCATGGTCTTATAGTCTTATTATTGTATAACAGGTGGAAGAAGGCGTGGCATATTTGTTTTGCTAATGAAAGTATTCTTGCTCAGATCCTGCACAAAGGAGTAACTCCACCTAAATGATTTAGCACTTTGACATAAGCATTTACATTTTCCCAGTTTAATAGAACAGTCATTGTAGATCTAAGATTATCTTAGGGTAACTTGATAAAAGTGGTACACTCCATTAGAAATATATTGTATTTTATTAACTTGACTGCCTAATTATTAATTCCTAATTTTAATTCCCTTGCTCTTTTTAGGTCCAGTTTTGGTTGGAGCTGGTGGCCGTCCTGGCGTCCAACCTCAATGTCTTTATTGAAAACAACAGAATCAAAAATCCTTGCTTGTAAGACTGTGTTCTTTCTGTTTATGCACTGTGAATGGTTTGCATGGTAGATGGCATTGTCTGAACAGGGAAATATGTTATAGTTATATTTTTTGCACTAAATTATCTTACAATATTATACCAGGCATACAGAATGATTTATGGGCCAGGTTTGTAACCCTACCCAGCCAAGACAGAATATGGACTCTGACTGTCACAAACAAGATGGCTCGTAAATCTCCAGAACAAGGTTTGAAACTTCTGCTATTTATGTTGAATTCATTTATTTATGTATTTCTGTTAGGGTTTTTGTGTGTTTGTTTTGTTTTGTTTAATCAATGTCGCATAACTAAAACATTTCTGACAGTGACCAAAACGCCCCTGGTGATGGTGCATGGTTTTGGAGGAGGAGTCGGGCTCTGGATCAGGAACCTGGATGCGCTCAGCCGGTCACGGCCAGTCTACGCCTTTGACCTTCTAGGTTTTGGCAGAAGCTCCAGACCACACTTCCCTTCAGATCCCGCTGAGGCTGAAGAGCAGTTTGTCAACTCTATTGAACAGTGGAGAGAGTCAGTGGGCCTTGAAAACATGATTTTGTTGGGTCATAGTCTTGGGGGCTATTTGGCCACTTCATATGCAATCCAACATCCATCAAGGTACTACACAGCATAAATCAGACAGTCTCACCAGAACAAAACAAGTGATGCAAAGACATTTTAAAATGTAATATTTCTGTCTTAGTACAATTTTAAGATTATATTTGTTATTGCAGAGTGTCACACCTCATCCTTGTAGACCCCTGGGGCTTCCCAGAGCGACCACAGCCGCAGACAGATGAGTCTTCGAGTAAAGAGGTGATGAAGCGGCCTGGTCCTCCACGCTGGGTCAAGGCTGTTGCATCAGTGCTTTCTCACTTTAACCCTCTGGCTGTCATCAGAGCAGCAGGGCCCTGGGGTGAGACGTGTTTACAAATGTTTATCCAAACCAAAACTGGACTCCATCAGCTCTCTCATCATGTTCACTGTTTGCACAATTTCAGGTCCAGGTCTTATAAACAGATTTCGTCTAGATTTTAAAAGACGTTATGAGGATCTTTTTGATGATGACACTGTCACGAAGTATATCTACCACTGCAACGCACAAAGCCCAAGGTTTATACAATTACCATCAAAAATATTTTGAAACAATATTATGTTTAATAAATTGCATTTGCCATTTCCTTTATTGCAGTGGTGAAGTGGGCTTCCGGGCCATGTCTGAGGGTTTAGGTTGGGCTAAGAGACCTATGCTGCATCGTGTTCACTTGCTGCCTCCTAAAATGCCCCTCACTATTCTGTACGGCGCTCAGTCCTGGGTAAGCAGCTCATCTGGAGAAGAGGTAGTCCAGATCAGGACTCAGGCTCGCACCAAAGTGGAGGTGAGTACAATTAAGTTATACACAAAATAATGACAGACACAGGTGGCCACCCAGGCAATAATGGGAATAACTGGCTTCAGAACAGCTGTAAGGCTTGGAACAATTTTACAATTAATACAATTTTGCTATTTACATTACATATATCTTAATCACTGTAGTCATGACCATTCTTTTAATTTACTATGGTTTTCAAAGTTAATAGAAAATAATGTATATATTTTTCTTAAATTAAACCATAAATAATATCAGTTTCAATATTTTATTGTAGATTCTATGTATAGACAAGGTTATGGTATCTGATTTGAGTAGTCTTCGATTTAATATATATTTATGTTTTCTCTTTGATTCCAGTTAATAAATGATGCTGCCCATCACGTCTATGCTGATCAGCCACATTTATTCAATGAGGCAGTAGAAAATATTTGTAATACAGTGGACTGACTGCATGTTGGTGTCTTCTGATATGTTAAAGCACCGTTTTGTATCAGGTTATACAGTACTTATACTTACAACCTTATCAACAACACATTCAAATGTCTTTTTGTCTAAACATATTCCTTTTGTTATTAGACATAGTTATTAGACGGTAATTTAATAGCATCCACAATTTTAACCTCAGTAGTAGTAATATATTATTATTATTATTATT
>JACN01000851.1:0-13379 GCA_000787155.1 Scartelaos histophorus
TTCACTTACATTTGAGGACAGCTAAAATAACTAAGGGTGAGACATGGTCCAGGATCTGGGAGAAGCTCTACCGGAGGTGTGAGTTGAAGGTCCTGCTGACAAATTGCTCTACTAGATGCTCCTAATAGACCCTCATGATATGTTTGGGTCTGCCAGATATTCCTAGGGTATCCTCCGGCCTAGGGTATCCTATACACTCATGGACACCATTTTGCTCGAACATGGTATTTGCTATAGACAAACTGATTAGTGTAGAAGTCCAATAACAGAACACAGCTCTGGTTCAGAGATCACCCCTCTCCAGGTGTCACTGGAGTATGGCCACCAGGAGCTCACTTTTGAGCCCCAACCCCAGGCTTGTGTCCAGAGTGAGGCACCGACGGCACCATACCAGCATCACAATTTTTTATATCAGACTGTTCACCCATTTGTTATAATGTTGTTTCCTCATCAAAAACAGACCTGGAGTTGTGTTTTATTCTATTCACGTACAGGGACTTTGGCTCATGTGGTAATGCAGGAAATGTTCCACTGTATTTTTAAACCCCATATGCCTTCACTAGAACCATTTGGATAATTTCAGACCTGGAATTGACAATCTCTACTTAATTGCTCAAACGTGTGTGAAACATTATAATATGGCTTAAAGCTCACAAGAACTGATTTAGCATAATATAGAGCTTTTTAAAACAAAATATTACATCCTTTATAGCAAAAGTTCTCAAAGTGTTGCTCTTCTCTCATAGAAGATGGTGGACACCACAAATGCACTGTCTACTATATTCTCTCATAGAAGATAGAGGACAGTGTATTTGTGGTGGAGCTCATGGTCAGTTCTCTCCCTCAACCTAGACTCCAGAGAGAAACCAGAGTGACTTTATTTCTTTAACTATAGCCATAAATTTACTAACACATTTCCTCTCTCTCTCCTCCTCTTCCACTTTCCTCTCTTCCTCCTTCTTTCTCCTTTTCTCTCCTCTTCTTTCCTCCTTCCTTCTCCTCCTTTATTGGTATCTATAACAATTACTTTAGACATTTCCTCTCTTCTCTCTCCTCTCTCCTGTAAAATACTCCTACAGCTGATATAATACTTGCTTTATCGTTTATAACGTTTCTCCATATTATTCTCCAGTTGTCAGTTGTTGGTGGTCGGCCATATTGGAGACCCATGTGCATGTGAGACAGACAAAAGGCTCACCTCCAGCAGAGAGCTCGTCTGGACTCTCAAGCTGCTAAAACACAGGATACAAAAGAACTATGTAACAGCACGAGGCACTAGGGACGACGGACAGGGAAAGGCAATTCAATGATTCCAAACTGGTCGGGGTTCATTTATTTATGTATTTGAATTAGGACCATATTCCATTCCATTCCATATTAAAGGTCCTATTTTACACTATGTTAAAATGGACTCTTGTGAGATTTAAGCCATGTTATAATGTTATTACCTCCTCAAAAACATACCTGGAGTTTTGTTTTGTTTCATTCACACATGTTTGAGTAATCCTGCATTAGTGTACATCAAAGCTCAAAATGCTCTTTTCCATTTTGGGATGTCACAGTGGTAGTTTTCATGTTAACAGCTAACTTTACCTGTATTTCAATGGAGATTGGCGACTCCAGGGCTGAAATCATCCAAATGATTCAAGTGAAGGTGTGTGGGGTTTAAAAACACAGTGGAGTACTTTGTTCTTATGGGGTTTGTATGTTAAACATGTGTGAATGAAATAAAACATAACTCTAGGTCTGTGATGAGAAAGCAACATTATAGAAATATGTAAATGAAAAATGTATTTCAAGTTATTGATGGTTGAGTACTGGAATCTTTCTCCTGTATTCAAGACGTCCTAGCTCTGATTATCTCCTCATTTCACTGCCACAGACTTTGTTTTCCAGTTTATTTTTTTCCTCTTCTTCCTCTAGTGTGTTCTTCTTAATCGGTGATACACGAAGGATTTGGCACTGCTGTGTAGTCATTTTGGCACAACTGAAAACAAATTGTCTGCTTGGTGGTGTAATTTACAGACACTGGACGGGCACAGTGACTCTTTGTGGCAATGTCAGTTCCTATTGGGCACTACAATTTTCCAACCCAGTAGTCAGTAGTAGGCGTTTAGATCAATACTGTGATTTAACCTTCCTCCTGTGTTAGGGTCAAAACTCACCCGTTTTTGGTTTTAAATGTATAAAAGAACCACATAGGGTTAGTCTATTGCATCAACGCTCTTTGACTTTGTCAGAAATCTCTATTTCAAGAAAATAATCATCATTTTATTCTTTTTTTTCATTAATTTTAAAATGCTCCACTTAAAAATATGCCATTTGTGGTATCCCTACAACTGTACAACTCAACCTCATGTAACAGATAATACTCCCTACCACTGTACCCTTCTGTAACAGATAATAGTCCTTACAACTGTACAACAACTCACCCTAATGTAACAGATAATAATCCCTACAACTCACCCTAATGTAACAGATAATACTCCCTACAACTGTACCGTTATGTAACCGATAATAGTCCTTACAACTGTACAAAAACTTACCCTAATGTAATTGATAATACTCCCTACAATTGTACAACAACTCACCCTTATGTAGCAGATAATAGATTTTGTCAATCATCATATCATCTTTGCACTGTTCCTCTTTATGACCTCTTATATATAGATGAGATATAGTTGTATTGCTATATTTCTCAATTTTATTTTTGCTACTTATTTAGAATTTATTATTACCATTTCTATTTTTTCCCTCATTATTATAATATATTGTAATGTGCGAACTACTGTGTCCATGTAATTTCCCTTGCAGATCAGTAAAGTCTAAAAAGTCTAAAAACACAGACATCTTTCTTATCCACAAATGCAGAAAGCTTATTATAAGAACAATTACACAAAACTCTCACACATTTGGAATCTGTTCGGTTTGACGTTGTGACATCTGTTGCGAGCGGCTAATTAAAACAAAATGATGATTTGAAAAGAAAGAGAAGCACGTTTCAAACAAAGGAGAGGAGGATGTGGGGGGTTAATGAGGCGGAGTAATTATCCACGGAGCCTTTGACAAACACAGGGTTTAAACCACAGCATGGCTCACGAAAAGCTCCTAACCAGCATTTAGGCAAAAACTGGACCAAACTAGAGTACAATACTGAGAGATAAAGTGCTACAGTAAGCTTGGGACACAGTTATGTTAAAAAAAAAAAAAAAAAATCTGTATATTATATTATGGCCTTAACTGCACCACATTTTTATGTAAGACTTGTTGCATAGGCTGATCTGTTTACAAGATTTTTGCAGAAACACAATTTTTTTTAGAAATTCGAGCCATCTGAAGTAATTGTCTTTGCGTTTCCATCTTCCAAAATGTCTATTCACTTTTTATAGAGTAAAAAAGATCAAAAACAACACTGATATTTTTCTCTCACCTTCATTATATGAGGTAATGTGATCCTTATTATTACAGTGAAATGAGAATAGAATGATTTTGCTTTAAGTTAACTGTCTAAGCAACTAGTGAGATCATTTTAAAGCTACATAAAAGGTACACTGTGTAACTTTTCTGGTCGAGGTCGCTCCACCTGCTTGTCTCCATGGTGATGTAATCGCTTCACCTTAAATATCCAACATATCTTATTTTCTGTTTATTAAATTACAGACATTTTATTGAAAAATACCTTCAAGAACATGCTTTCTTACTGTGTGCGAGGTCACCTTTCCACAGATCTGATCATACACTGTATATAGAAGTGAACTGATCGTGCTACAAGTTCGGCAGGGACGGGGTCTTAACATCACTATCAATCAAACCTGTTGCTAGCAGCAGTTGACTTCATGGAAAGAAGGAGCCTGATTTGTCTGTTATTAATGTTCATATCTTGATTTACGGACAAAATAGTGAAATAAAAAACCCCGGATCTAAGATTTAAGTTCAAAATTACAACGAGAGGGGTGAGATATTTTCAATAGGAAGTGAATTGTAACGAGCTGATGGAGATTAATTGCGCCCATATTCACTTCCTGTTTGGGACGTGACTGCTACTGTATATAGATATGACCTTTACCTTAGCCTGATTAGCCTGATGGTACTGCCCGCTCGTCTCCATGGAACCTGATCATTTTAATGCTATTGATACAAGTGACCTCCTGCTGGGGTGTTCTACTGTACATGTACTAGTATGTCTATGGCAGAATGTTCAGCAGTTCCCATGGTGACACAATGCACTTATTAGCACTGACAATAAAAGCTTCAAGATACTCTGAAAACTCAATAAAAAATACAAAATGGATTTAAACGGCACATTTTCAGGACCCTGTGATCACAACGGGCGTTCATGGTCATGGTTGGGAGTTTGATTTCAACAAAAAGGTGATTAGTACAAATCAGCTCACCGATTCTAATACTAAGTCTGTTCTTCACGGTCCCACTGCAAAAAGCAAAATTTGAGATGTAAATACTTAAATATATCAGAAAATTACTTAAAAGTAGTGCATATATATGTACATGCGGCAAGATACATATACATCTACCTCTAGGCTAGAATGAAGCAGTCTCAGAAATAGTAAGTCAATAATAAATCTGAAAACAAGATGAATAACCAGATATAAGTTTTAAAATCATGGCCAGATCAGACAAACTTACAGTGCAAATTGTGAAAGTCTAAAGAGAGCTTCAGACAGAGTAGAGCCTCCAGTTAGCGTCACACCTCCAGAGTATCTTTTCATAAGTCTGGTGCATGTGTCTTGCCTATAGTGCGTGAGAATAACCTAAAGCCTCGACACACAGCAGCTGTTTATCATACACAAATATAGGGACCGCCTGCTTCATGTCTCCACACATCACCGACACTTTCCCCTCTCTGCGTCGCCATGGAAGCAACACTCCTGTCGCCATGGAAACTGAAATAAACTTTAAACTGTTCATATTTATATCTTTTCTGTTCTGGAGACTTTAAATAGACAAGGGCTTATACCGAATGCCTCATCCGCGAAGCCTCTGGTCAGTTCATAGACAAGATACAAACTCCTGCTGTTGTTAGATAATACAATGCACTTTTCACTACAAAATAATATATATTTTAAAGGTGCGATGTGTAACTTTTTAGGCGCGGGGTCG
Organism: Scartelaos histophorus; assembly: GCA_000787155.1. Classification (NCBI taxonomy): domain Eukaryota; kingdom Metazoa; phylum Chordata; class Actinopteri; order Gobiiformes; family Gobiidae; genus Scartelaos; species Scartelaos histophorus. The sequence goes on from JACN01000851.1 coordinate 5,119, forward strand.
ATGGTGATGCTATTGCTTTGCGTAGAATGTTCCACACTATGGCGTTCAACTTATAGCTCCATGGAAACAGATGATGTCGTAGGAATGCACGTTTTGAGTGATCTGTAATTCCATAAATCCATTATAGAAAGGTTTAATGCCATAATCTGAAACAGTAAAGCAAAGTAGTAGCATCTCCATGGAGACAAGCATGGTAGATCTTTAAAGGGTCTATTTTACGCTATTTTCTGGTTAATTTTCTGGTTATAATGTAGTTTCCTCATCACAAACATAACCGTAGTTGTGTTTTGTTTCATTCACACACGTTTAACGCACAAATACTGCAGAGTTCTTTGTTCTTGTGATGTTATATGTTAACACAGGAAGCGCTCCACTGTTTTTACTCTCTGTATAACCTCTGTATACATTCACTAGAGTAATTTTGACAATTTTAGCCCTGGAATTGCCCATCTCTATGAGCTGTTCACTAAAAACCACTACATAATGAGGCTGAACGGAGCATTTTGAGCTTTGGAGATGCTGACAGGCTAATCATAAAGGATCACTCAAACGTGTGAATGAAACAAAACACAACGTCAGGTCTGTTTTTGAGGAGGCAACAACGTTATAACATGACTTAAAGCTCATAAGAGTCACATAGGACCTTTAATATTACTTTTAAATTGTGGTTTGGACATTATACCAGTTTAAACTCATGGAGAAAGGTCCAACTTAGCCCATGTTTTTTTTTTTTTTTGTATCAGTTCTGGGCATAGATTATTTTCACAATCTTCATTCTTATGTCGCTTGATCAATGTGAAGTGGTCATTGCTGAGTTTTATATGATGTAACAATCTGTAGGCCTAAATTTATGTTGTATTTCAGGGACGCAATACCAATTCTGATGCCACAATGATAATAAAAATACTTCTAATTCTTTAGACAACAGAATGTGATTTTCAGCATTAAATCATAGTACTTTCTTCTCTATTCCCGTGTGGTCTTATATCTGTGTACTCCTTCAGTTTTCCAAGTAGGTTCCACAGTTGTCCATGGTCGTATACTAGTCTATGTACTCTTATACTTGTTCTGACAAGTATAAGTAGTTTTGAAGCTTCGAAGGTAGTTTTAATGTCATTTAGTATGACATTTTCAATACTTTTAACAACCCTACGGACGTCAGTAATGGAAAAGCTCAGGTTCAGCAATAGTGCAGTTACCTTTTGGATATTTCATGGCCAAGCCTAATGTAATCAATAATAAAACAGATGCTCATCACATTCGAGAATCTGAAAACCACCAATGCACGCTGTAAAGGTCAATTGTCCCAGGTCTAATACAGAGACCATCTGTGCCTCCATATGAATAATGATGTCTTATATGAACACATCTGCTCTACATTTAATTGTCTGGAGTAAAGGTCAAGAAGAGATGAGCTTCTACATGGGAAAAACCATCTGACAAAAAAAACATAATAATCGGGAATAGGGATTAGGTCATAGAATGTTCATTTAGCGTGATGTCAAACTAACTCTGACATTATAGTTCAATAAAAATAAGGGCGACAGTAGCTCCGTAGATCTGATCATTGCAGTTTCAAATCCCCCTTTTGACATAGATATTGTTGGTAAAACGGCCCACATGTTTGGCGGTGCGATTCCAGCTTCCACAGATGAATACTGTCGTTGTATCCTTGGGCAAGACATTTAATCCACCTTGCCCCTAGTGTCTTCATTGCGATGTTAATATTTTGCCTAGAAAGTCCTGTAGTGTGGCATTAAACTTATCTATCTTGTGGTTTTTGTTTTTTTATACCCAAATATAGCTTGAAAAACAGCATTCTTACTGTGAGTGGGTTGTCTCTTCACAGATCTGACCTGTAACTTGGCATTGTGGCATCATTTGCTTATCTCAGTGGAGAAAAATATGGATAATGTGACACTGCGCCACATTTCAATAGGAATTTCTCCCACAGATGAATACTGTTATGTTTTTGGGCAAAAAAAACAAAAAAACACACACACATTGCCCCCAGTTCCTGAGTATAATGGTGTGATTTTTTTTCTTTTTTCTTTTTCTTTTTTTTCTTTTTTCTTGCACATGTGGTGGTCTAACAACATAAAGATCTCTACACGTAGTCCCATTTTTATTGTAGATATTTGCCATATGAAATATCAGGGAAATCATGACCCTGGGATGCCACTATCTGTCATATACGAAGGACAGAATGCTCTTTTGGCTTTATTTCACCATAGGAGCTGGCAATCCAACGTGACAGCAAAAAACACCCAAGAATGTCAGGATATGCAACTTTTAAATCATTTAAAAATGTTTTTGTGATCGTGAATACTTTGTAAATTCCATGGGATCGGCTACATTATTTTTCCTCGATTGTTTCCCTTTATGGTACTGAATGGTTATCTGTCTCCATGGCAACAAGCAGATGAAGCTACCACCCCAAGTAGCTTCAGAAAAGTTACATAGTGCAAGTTAAATACCAGAGCATGTTGACTATGAGGACACCAGTTTAAAATATTCGTGTCAGTATAGGGTGAATGATTTGAAAGTGGAATTAAACTACACCTAAATCTTCTCCAGAACGTTTTAATTAAAAAGTTTGTGATGCGTAGTTCCTGTTTGGCATGTTACTGTCCCTCCTGCTGTGACCCAAGTGCTCTCTGACACACACACACACACACACGCACACACACACACACACACACACACGCACAACACAAAATGACGTGTCTCTCCACAGGGACGACTAAAGGTCATCAGCTGCTCCTCTTTTTACACACACTCACACTTTTCCCTATGCAAACAAACTGTGGCTTATTGATACTTTTCAGGGACGCTGCTGTGTCACGCTGGGGGGGGCTCTACATCCTATTTGTAATGGTGGAATGTTCAGCAGTTACCACGGTGACACAACGCACAACATACGCAAACACCGCTAAAACCGTTTTAAGATGACAACTTAATCGCACCCCTAGGGACTGTTCATGACATCAGCTGCAAAGTATCAATACCCAAGAAACATAATATTGTACGACTCCATTTTAAGGTTAGAACTGTTTGTCAGATTGCAGATTTGTTGTTGAGCTGCTTTATGGATCATATCTCTGTAATCGGACTATTGGCATAAAACAAAAACTGACCCAAAGTTCAACATCTTCGCCGTCAGCACCGTCAGATTTTGTTCCATTATCCAACCCCAAAGACGAGATTGTTGAACGGACTTTAAACCATAAAATGAATACGACACATTTGTGGTTCTTGTCACCGGGGTCCGCGGCTTCAACTGCCAAACTAAAGATTTTGCCAGACTGTATAATAGAAGTGGTCCGTGGGAGTGTGACTTTATCCAAATGTAGTTAATCGAGGCTAGCGGTTTCATGGTATCATAGCAACTGAAGAGCCAATCAGGAGCGAGGCTGTTGAATGCACTTGCCTCTTTTTGCCCGCACCACTGCAACGCCGTCGATCAAACCTGTTGCTAACGTTAGAAGTGACCTCGGGGAGAACAGGCACCGGATTGGTCTGTTATTAATGTTCATATCTTGATTTACGGACAAAAAAGTGAAATAAATTACCCCGGGATCACTCTGAATGGGTTAAAACAAGCCCGACAGCAGCAGTTACAGAGAAAGGGGCGATTTTTAATAGAAGTCAACTGGAACCAAAGCTCGAAGGACCCACTCCAGCTCTCTTATTTGGATCACATTGGCTTGTGGCTTATGTCCATCTATATATAGTCCATAAGGGTGTTAGTAAAGATGCAATGCCTTGACTATGATGAGGCTTTTTGTTTTTTATCAACCATTTACCATATCTTCACAATACCAATTTCAACCCTTAGATGATTACCTTTGATTACCTACCTCTTCCAATATGTTATAAATGATGGTTTTAGATGGTCTTCATATATTTCACAGAAGCAGAAGACTACGTGTGTTCGAACTGACATTTGAATGTGTCACGAGGAGCTCAGGTGTGAATAATGCTTTACCTCGGCCCCACTGTGTCCAAAAGAAGTGACAGGATGAGCTGTGGACTGAGAGGAGACAGGGGCTATTTATACAACCACACGTGAGGGGGTTAGTCCTGGTTTAGACCTGCTTTAGAGCTGGTTTAGACTTGATATAATCCTGGTTTAGTTCTGGTTTAGTCTCAGTTTAGGTCTTAGTTCTTTCTTGTTTAGGTTTTACTTAAAGGTGAACACTTATCTGGTAGAGGGTCTGCCAAAATCTTATCTCCGTGGAGATGTTAATATTTAGCCTGGAAAGTCCCACAGTATGGCATTAAACATATCTGTCTTTTTTGTAATTGCCCAAATATAGCTTGAAAAACAACATTCTTATTGTGATTAGGTTGCCTCTCCACAGATCTGAACTGTGTAACTTGGCATAGTGGTATTACCTGCTTGTTTCCATGGTGATAAACAAGGATAATGTGACACTGTGGGACATTTCAATTCCAATTTCAGCAGAGACAGGCTTGTAGCTGCACAATAAAATATAGCTTCTAGCTCATAAACTGAATAAAGAAGTGCGTTAAGTTCAGCTCCAGTCAAATAAAGCTGGTCAAGGCTGGCTGGAGTTCCATATTAGGAATAGGAATTGATTAAATACAGAAATAAAAAGATCAGGATCATTTACAGTGGGTTAATACATATATTTAAACCTGACAGCAGCAATTACAGAGAGAGATTAGACATTTTCAGCAGTCATTGTTGCACGTTACATTAGTTTAATGCCATACCGTGAAACATTCCAGGCAAAGGTGACATCTCTGCGATAACTTACCTCCCACTAGTAAATGTGTAGTTACATAATGATACCCTTGAGTATTTGTTCAACTTTCTTCATGTGTAAATTGAAGTGTGATTTTGTGCGGAGGGTGAAAGGAGCACAGCTGCAGATCCTGATCATCATCATTAAGTCCTCTGTTTCAAACATGTAATTTCAGACAAATGCTTCCTCACGACTCAGAGTGATGGAGCACGTGCAAAAGCTCACGCTGAAATATAAAAAAACAGATGTAACAGGAACAAAGGAGAAAGCTGCAGGTACAAGTCTACAGAGGAGACAAGACTGCGGAGACTATATTAGGAATGATAATGTATTGTAATCAAGGTACTGCAAACAGTGTGTGGAAGACTGTGGTTGCACCCATTTGAGATCTAGTTTAGATGTGCATTGGTCCTGGTTTGGATCTGATTTAGTCCTGGTTTATATTGGACCTGTTGGTTTAGTTTAAATAGGTTTGTGTGGGTTTCAGGCTCTGTTTTGGTCGTTCTGGCATGGTTTAGTACTGGTCTATATTTGATTTGAATTAGTACTGGTTTACATCTGATTTAGTCCTGGCGTAGATCTGGATTAGTTAGTTTGTTTAGATTTTAGGTTCAGTTTTGGTGTTTTGACATGTTTTAGTCCTGCTCTATACTTTACTTGAGTTAGTCCTGGTTTAGACATGGTTTTGTCCTGGTTTAGTGTTGCCTTAGTTCTATTTTAGTCCTGTTTTAGTTCTTGTTCACTACTGATTTGTCAGGTTCAAGTCCTTTTTTTCTTCTGGTGCCGTCCTCGCCCTCTGAAACCTCTTACATCAAAGACAATAATGCAAATATTTAACGGTGCATTCAAGATGGTGCATGAAAAACACCACCTCCTGACTGATCTTGTGTGGACAATACATAACATTACCATAAGATTGATTCAGTCTTTGTATTTAAAATTACATTAATAATTACATTGAGCAAAGCTGTGTTTACATCCAGATGGGTTTTTAATTCAGACAGTTCTTGTATTCTAGTGTATGGAATTTTTACGACTTATTGTACATATATTTTTATTTAACAATGGCAAACATAATGCATACAATGTTATATGTCTATACACATACATTACATTATATTAAGGAATTTCATTTGATGCTTTTCATCAGCTATTTTAATTATCAGGACTAGAAATCTTAGAAACCAGCCCAAAACTAAATCAGGACTGGGTTTACTCCAGGTGGAGTAAACCCAGTCTAAATTCAGGTTACTCTAGGTGGACTAACCAAGGTCAAGACCAGGACTAAACTAAACGCTTGTAATGGGCTTAAACCAGGAATAACCCAGCACTAAACAAGGACAACACAAACACAACACACAACACTAACCCCAGATTGAACCAGGAGTAGTATCATGTCTAAACCAAAACTAGACCGTATATAAAGCAGGACTAAACCAGGACTAAACCAGGACTAAACCAGGACTAAGCCAGGACTAAATATATAAAGCAGGACTAAACCAGAACTAAACCAGGACTAAGCCAGGACTAAATAATAACTCTTAACACTAAATGGCTGGTTTACTAAAAGAGGTGGCCTTATCCTGGCTAACTCCCCATTCATAGCAAATGCCAAAAGGGACACAGGCTTTCTATAAAAACCTTTTCAACAATAGTTTTCTACCTTGGCAACGCTGTCTATTTTATTATTTCCTTTTCTTCTTGTGACCTATAAAACCTTGATTCTTGAGTTTCCAGGTCCATTTAAAATGTGCATAAGAGTGTAGCAGGCTTTAGCCTCCAGAGGGGAGTTAGTCAAAGCCATGGGAGACCACAGCCGGGCGAGTGGGAGTCTATATATGAGGACCATCTGTAAGTATGTGCTCTATGTATGTGTGTATGTGTGTGTGTGTGTGTGTGTAGATTCTTGACACTGATTATAATGGAAATGTATGAAGAATGTTCATAGAAGTGGGTGAGCAATTTCATTTTTTTATCCAGACAGATTTTTTCAGTTTCGTTTTACTTTCCATACCCTGTTACAGCTATAGAAGGCACTGGCTCCATCTTTAGCCTATAGAAAAACAAAACAGAACACACACACACTTAATAACTATGTAAGTATACGGTTCACTTGCGGAGTATTTAAAATTACTATGTAAGCTAACACTATAAGGGCTGCCTAGCAAAGGTGAAGTTCAGCTTGTCAACGTTTATTTAGCTCCTCTAAGCTGCTTCTTCAGTTCTGGTCTGGACACTGTCTTTTATCAGCATGCAGGAAGGATGTAACTACACTGAACTACACAGGGTACTCCTTTGAGGATAGTGAGGTACAGATCTTAGCCAGAAAAGAATTGGTATAAGCGGAGAGTTAAAGAGATAGTTTGGGTTTTTGGACATGAATCTGCACGGCATCCCTGTCAGCAGTGTGGTGCTTCAACACTGACTTATCCCCTGCGGTGGGCTGAGTTTCTGGCCTCTTTTGGTGCTGACGAAAGTAGTCCGGCAAGTTGGCTGGGGTCACAAAAATACAGCGTTTTACTTCTTAAAACCGTATGTGTTCAAAAGAGTGATACATTTGAATCACAAAACCTTTGTGGATAAAATAGGCCTTGATGGAGATAGAGTGCAGGGGTCTATACTGTAACTATGCTCTAACTCTATGGGAGATGACTGTTAGGTAGGACTGTTGTGTGTTTTGACGACGTTTATGGCAACATCAGTTCCCATTGAATACCATGTGTTGTTTTTTTTATTACGTTGTTTTAGATGAATATTGCAATTTAAAATGTGCAAATTATAACAGTGATATGCAGGTGTTATAGATGATAGCAGACACAAGCACAATGTCACAACTCAACAAGGAGAGGTCCCAAAAGCAGACAAAATCCAGGAGAAGGTTTAGGCAATACTGCAAGGATGAGAGGCATGTCTGGAAGCAGTAAAAAGCCAGTTCTAAATACGATAGATAAGTAGTGAGGTAAGTATGGGTGGAAAGATAATGGGGAGAAACAGAAAATCTAGAAAAAAGTGTACTATGGCACATTTTATTAACTTAACGTCACAATTTGTGCGCATTTTGACATTGTGTAACCTAGCAGTATGAAGATCACTGAGATAGTGAGGGCAGCTGGTATAAATATTTGCCCGTTCAATCACCATGCCACTGGTTTCTTTGCAATTCTGATACAATATAGTCGGCATATCCCATTGTATTACATCCTCATATTTCATAATAACAGTGTGTCTGTATAACGTGCATATGTGCATATGTGTGAATGTCCCTTTGACCTTACTGTATCTTTAACACAAAGAATCAGAGTTATTTGATGCATGAGCTATAGAACGAGCTGGAATGCCCTGTGATATTTATAAAGAAGGTCATTAGTCTCTGTCCATCACTTTTTTCGACCTGGATTCTGCTATTCACTTCTATACATGCTGTCTAGAAAATGATATAAACAAGCCCGAAATTTTTTTTTAATTTTTTATTGACTAATGACATCTCCT
>KN516587.1:0-13702 GCA_000787155.1 Scartelaos histophorus
TTTTGCGTTTTTGTATGTATTTTATTGAACTTTGTATCGTCTTTGTGCAGCACTTAAATCTGTTTTATAAACTATGGTGGAAGGTAACAAAGTACACAAGTACAATGTTTATGTACACATTTTAGCTAACTTAAGAGTCTTAAGAAGTAAAAGTATTTTGCTGAAATTTTTACAACAATTAAAGGATGAAATGTAGTGATTTTGAAGAATGTACAATTGACTGAAGTGATTCAAATGATTTCTTACATTTTCTAGCTGTTTGTATGTTTTTGTGTGTTTGGTTTGCTCAAAGTTGGGACAGAAACTCAAATTAAATGTGCCAAAAATAAGTCTTTGTTCACCATTGTTAATAAATAAATGCAACTTGAAAATAAGTCCACTGTAACTGTCCGCATCTAATCATAAAATGTGTTCTTTTCCGATAATCAGGAAGTGCACCTTAGCATGCTAGTTGTTGTTGGTTGTGTCTCAAAGCTGTCACTTTTATCGTACAATATATATACATAACATTAGCATTGAGACACAAGCATCTCTCTCTAACATAGAAGTGTCCTCTTTATTTGTGTATTTTTTCACATCATATCCAGCTCCACCCACAGCTCCTGTTCTCTACCTTATCTCCAAAGATTTATTCATTTTAACGTGACTCTGCAAAAAACTTCGTAGAGATAAAATAGGACAGGAAGTAGTGACGCTAACAGTCGGGTTTTCAGACGCTATTGTGACGAGTGACCAGACGTCCCTGTTTACCAGGCCCAGGTTTGAGTCCTGTGTCCTCTGTCCCTGCAGATTTAACAAAGCCTCTGATTTGACAGTTTTATACAGGAAATGTTTCAGATGATTCAGAGCCCAGTTTAAAACACTTACAATTGTGTTTTACATTATTAGTTTTTTTGACAAGAGTTTGACAAGAGTTTATGATCCACACTAAGCATTTTTAATCCTCACAGGTCTACATTTTAAGGTTTTACTGGACAAATCCTCACAGAAAAAAACTGTTTTCCACTTCATCTACAGTTATATTACACATTTCATCATAAATAAGACTTTTTGTGAAACCCAAATACTATTATAGGGTTAGAAAACTTAAGTCTGCTCATCAGTTAATCATTGTAAATATATGATGTTAGCTTCATTTTGCCTCCATTCCAGAATTTTTTACATTCTGATTACATAAGATTTGAAAGGATCTATAGTATATCAACCCTCCCAAATCAAATCAAAGACAGTATCAATAAAAAGAGAGACAATATCGCTGTATTCCTATGAAGCCAATATGACTTTTTGGAGCTTTCTACCACGTTATAACATTGTTCCTTCATTAAAAACATGCTGTACGCTGCCACACGACAATTCTCCAGAAATATACAAAACCATAACACAAAACTGTACACTACAACTTCACAAACCTGATGTGATTTGCAATAGTTCCATTAACGGGAGACACACTGATTTTTAAATGTGACAACACTCTGAAGGGGGAGTGACTTAGCGCACAGAGCAAGGGGCCTCAACAACTAAACTTTTCCTGGGAGAGAAAAGCGACATTCTACTCTCCAGGCAGATCTGCTTAACTGTTCAGCCTAGAAGGTTTCACAATATGGCATTAAACTTCTCTATCTCCATGGAGACAAGCAGCAGGGCAAAGTACAGATCAGTTCAGTGGAGAGGCGTGCCTGCTCACACAAGAATGTATTTACTTAAAAGGTGTTTCTGGACTATCAATGCAATACTGTGGAAAATACCAAGTACAGCAATAACATGTACCGAAAAACTAAAATGTGGCGTAAAATAGCCTCTTTTTCAGGTCTATTAATAACAGTGTAATAATGAAAGAGCTCGGGTTCCATTTGGAGCGACAGAAACCTCCCGGGAGCCGTCGGTTTGTCCTGAGTTGAGTTTCTGTGTCATCAGCCTCTGAGTCTGAAGCAGCTGCTCCCAACAAAACGGCACCAGCTCTGAGGTGAACAACTGTCACAACACAACAACAACACAACAGCCCAACACCAGACAAATGAGAGGACGGAGCAGGCCACACACACACACACGCACACACGCACGCACACACGCACACACGCACACCGCACACGCACACGCACATGCACACGCACACAGTAACTACAAATTTTATCAAATAAAAGTTATGTTACTTCAAAAATTATATTATTCAAATATTAGCAGTAGTAGAAGTATTAGTATTAATATCAGTATCAGTGGTAGTAGCAGTAGTAGTAGTAGTAGTAGTAGTAGTAGTAGCACCAGTAGTAGAGCACCAGTAGTATCAGTAGTAGTAGTCGTATCAGTAGCAGTAGTAGTAGTAGTAGTAGTAGTAGTAGTAGTAGTATTAGTATTGGTATCAGTAGTAGTAGCAGTAGTAGTAGAAGTAGCAGTATTATTATTATTATTAGTAGCAGTAGTAGTAGTAGTAGCAGTAACAGTAGTAGTATCAATAGTAGTATTGGTAGGAGTAGTAGTGGTGGTAGGAATTTTAGCAGTAGTATTACTAGTCGCAGTAGTAGCAGCAGTTGTTGTTGCTGTAGCAGTAAGCAGTAGTAGTACTAGTAGTACTAGTAGCAGTTGTTGTCAGAGAAACTTAAAGGAGCACTGTGTAACTTTTCTGGTGGGGGGTTCACCATCTGCTTGTCTCCATAGTGATCTTGTTGCTTTGCCTGGATGTTCCACAGTGTGGCATTAAACACATGTATACTGTTAAATACTTTTTCCTCTCTAAACACAGCGAGCAGGTCCTTTTCTCCACAGATCTGACCTGTAACTTGGCCTGGTGATGTCATCTGTTTGTCTGCACTCAAAATGAAACAGGAAAGTGTTGCGTAATCTCCCAAACAAAGGTGTAAAGTGAAATAACCTCTGGATCTGTCTGGTGCTATGGCAACCTCTAGCCGCCATTTTGAATGTTTTGGATTCAGAAAATCAGCCCCAGGATAAACAGGACCTTAAGCCCCAGAGCTCAGTGAAAAGAGAAGAAGTGAAGAAGCACCAGGCTGAACTTCACTGCATCAACACAATGAAAGGGTTAAAGCTCCAATATTACACAAAATGGACTGTGCCCTTCTAGACCTGAGGGCATTTTCTGATCATGTGTCCTCATCTGGATTTGCTTTCTTAATTTTGCTGTTAAAACTCCCGCTTTTACCCCAATGAAGTGTTATATACATCCTTTTTTTCACTACAAATTGTTATTTCACAATCTGCTGCTGTTGTCGTGTCATGGCTGTAATAAAAGCTACAGGACTAAATACAACTATTTAAAAAAAACAACAACAACAAAAAAGGAAAACTAAATCTACTCTTTCATACAAAACACACAGCAAACATGTATAATCAACTTTTTAGACATCAAAAAAAAAGAAAGAAAAAAGCTTAATTTAGGGCTGATTCTACAAAAGTGCTAAATATTAAGTCTGTAAGTAAACTAAAATAGCCTCATAGCCCTTAAAACAAAAAAGTGCAATGGCTCCATGACTTTAATGGTGCTTTAGAAAGCACAGTTCTTATTGGACACTTGTTTTCTTGACATTATCACAAAGCTTGTGTGTTATGTAGAATAATGCTGGGGTTATATGCTCGGGAAGCCTCTTTTCTCAGCTTTTCAAATAGGGGAAAAGTAAGTTTTTATCTTATATGGTTTGGAAGTTATGAGCAGTTATATAAAACATATCCCCCGGTACCATATATGATACTGTCAGTCTGGAAGGGTTAAGTCATGTTATAATGTTGTTACCTCCTCAAAAACACACCTGGAGTTGTGTTTGTTACATTCACATATTTGAGTAACTCTTTGTTATCAGTCTGTCTACATCTGCAAAGCTCCAAATGCTCTGTTCCACCTTGTGATGTCATGAAGTGGTAGTTTAACAGCTACGTTAACAGCTTTTTTTACCTTTAGTTCAGGAGAAATGAGCAATTCAGGGGCTGAAATCATCCAAATGATTCTAATGAAGGTGTATGGAGTTTAAAAACACAGTGGAGCACTTCCTGTATCACCACACTCAGCCTAAATGTGCAGGGTTTGTGTGTTCAACATGTGTGATTGAAACAAAACACACAACACAACTCCAGGTCAGTTTGTGATGAGGAAACTCCATTATATTTAGTCTCCTTCACATCTTTGCTGTATTTATTAGAGCATTTACTGTTGTTAAACGTATTTAACTCTGCATGTGGAGTGAAATCTGAGCTGTTAAAAGCCTCCTATAGGGACTGGTGCAGTGAATTAGGTTTGGCTGTAAACACTCAGATACCTGAGTCCTGTTACTACATGTTATTCTAGATTTGTTGTATCTGCTCCTACCAAATAAATCAAATACAATACAATTTAAATAATAATAATTAAACAGCTCTACTTTATATGTATTCAATTCCAGGTGGTTTTATAGCTCAAAAATACCTAGAAAAACAGGCATTGTGACAGGCAGTGATCACTTTAAACACAACACTTTAAGATTGTAGGAGGCACTTTATATTTTATTATTTACGTACTTATTTTATCTTTGACTAAATGATGTTATGAAAGTGTCTTTCACTTGTGTTCATATTCTGTGGTTTGTGTTTTTAACAGGTTTTAAATGGTGCGTTTGAATGCTGTACACTTCAGGATTCTCTAACCCCTTTTTCCAATGTGGTTTTTATACTGCAAATGGCAAATAAACCAAACTGAACTGGCCGCCTCTTCGCAGATCTGACCTGTGACTTGCCGCTTTGGTCTCCGTGAACATAAAAATGTTTAATGCTGCACTGTGGAACATTCCAGACAAAACAATAACAACTCCATGACAAAGCTACTAATAGATATGTACAATTTCCATATTATGAGACCCAATACTAACATTTCAAATTTTTCAATTCTAAGGAATAGACTTGACACTCCATACCGATTCTGATACCACAATGATATTAAGAAAATATTTCTTTAAACAGTCTTAAATAGTACTTTCTTTTCTATTCCCATGTGGCCTTACATATGTTCCCTTGTGGTCCAGGTCTAAACCGGGTCCAAACCGGGTCCAAACCAGGTCCAAACCGGGTCCAAACCGGGTCCAAACCGGGTCCAAACCGGGTCCAAACCAGGTCTAAACTAGGTATGGGTGTATACTAGTCTCTGTGCTCTTATACTTGTTCTGATACAGCTCAAGATTCTAAAGCTTCAGGAGAGCTTCATTTCTGTCCTGAGAATGTGACTTTTTAGTATCAAAACCCAGTCAAATGAGTATCTAGTTCCGATACCAGGTTTAGAGCCGATTAGCATCTGATTTTCATTCTTTTTGACCATCCCCACCCCAGTTCTAACTACTGTATTTTCGCTTGTGTCAGTGAAAACAACCAAACTAGAGCCAACTGAAGCCTCGAACGCACAAACCCAGAGACACATGGTAAAGCGAAGCAGGTGCGTTTAAGGACAATCTGAAATAACAGCACCGGAGTCTGCTAATGCTGCGACTCAAGCGTGCAGCTGCCCTCGTGTCATTTGTCTCCATGGAAACGGGGCGGACACAGGAAATGCACTGATAACATGAGATGGAGAGGGGCCTATAGATCTGTGTGGATACGAGCAGAGAACGGGGTGACGTAATCTCAATGTCGATATTACTTAATCGTTTCAGGTCACAATAATCAATAACACAAAAACAAATATATCATAGTGACAATCTGATTTGCTGTTATGTTATCTCAAGTCAATCTATGTCCCAAAATAAGTAAACTAGGATTTTCAAAAGCCAAAAATCTAACACTATCTCCAGCACATTTTGGTTAGGAACGTAAAGATATCTGAATGATATCAAAAACTGTGATTATAGTCCTTTTTTTCCTTTTAAAAGCCTTGGAAAACCTTTGGTCCTGTTAGAATATGAAGAATTAAGATTTAAACGTGCTTCATAACAGTTATTTCTTCACATAGTCTGCATTGAAACACCAAAGGATCATGGTCTATGTAGTTCGTGATGGCCTGAGGAGACTTTTGCTGATACAACATCACAATTACATCACTAGTTTTGAACAGGACAGTGGTTGTAAATGTTTAAAAAAATTAATTAACTTTTTTAGCTTACTTTTTTGGGTTAGTTAACAAAAACGGGGCGTGGCAAATGCATCTATGACCTGACGAGGGATGCACTGATGTAGCTTTTCAGTTCCAATACCGATTCCGATACTACCTGCCGATACCCGTTATCTAATGAAACAGAAATCGCACAGTAAAGTTCTTGCAGAGGTTCAAATGTAAGGAGCAAGGATTTAAAAATGAAAAAATGCATAGGCTTAGGGTTAGCGCGATGTCCAAGAGCTTTTTTGAAATTTTTAAATAGCGTTTTGGTAAAAAGCCTTCATCGGATTGCTGATCTCGCTCTCACAAAATGGTTGCCCGCTCAGGTGCTCATACGTTGCCCACTCTGATGTACCGAGTTAGAACATCTATATCCTAACAAAATGAACTGTGAATGTAGCGAGAACAAGCATCGGGTCTTGTTTTAGTCATTTTACCGATTTTCCCAAAGCAAAAGATTTTTTTTCTGTGCGTAATATCAATGTAATCCTCATTTGGCCATAGAAATATGTTTTTCTTGCTCCCCCGTGTAAGCAGCGAACACAAGAAACTAAGAAAGCTACGGAATTTGTTCAAAACTCATTTAGAATCACTTTCAGGAAGATCTGGTGGTGATGATTCATGCTCAACTCATGTCAGGTCGTGCAAAAGGGAATAAAAACAGTGACAAACCCTTCACTCTTACTCTCAAACTGCTTTGATAAATGACCGTGGATCTTCGTCAGTTCATGCATCTCTATTTCTAATGTTGCTTCTATGTTCAGGTATTCAAGTCTTTAGCGCTCTAGATGTTTTTCCTACAAGTCTGCAGGGGCATTTTAAAAGGTAAATGGCATTTTTGATTGAATTGTAATTGTCCCTTTGATTTTCATAATCTTTCCTGTGGTTGTGTGTTTAGGTTTTACATTCATAAGTGAAATAACCTTGTGTACATGACCCATGACGATAATTTCCTGGTGGAGGATCTAAAAATGTGCTGTTTCTGGGTGGAATCAAATCAGACTTGGCTTAACATTTGTCTGAAGTTTGGAGGATGTTTGTGCACTGTACTTGAGGAGGCTCCTTGAACACAAGATGTATGTAGAGGATCTAACTTAGCTTCATAGAGGGGACAATTTTAGGGGATTTTCTAGCTGGTTTCCGCTCATATCCCCCACAAAGATACCTAACCCTAACCCTAACCAGTGCAAGAAACAAGAACTATTATATGACAAAAATAATGTGATGTAGCTCTTATTTACCTCACAAGTTTTACAGAACAACTTTGTATTAAATGCTCAAACATTATGAAACTTTCTGGACAAACTATGATCAGTAAATAGTCATATTACATCAGCCAATATCGATATTTTGGAGTCGATACTTGATCCAGCAAATTTTCATGGATGTATCGGACCCAAATTGCACTCAAAATACTACGAAACGCTCAGGAGTTCATTCAAAAACAGCTGCAAAAACAGAAAGTACAAGGAAAGTTTGTATTCTCTGTAAAAAAAGGCAGATTAAACTTTTTTGATTCACTTTCAAATCTTTACTTTCACTTTCCTTTCTGATGTTGTCTCACATAAATCCTTATAATCTAAATAAAATAATGAGTCAACTTATACAAATTTTGCTTGACTGAGACGGCAGAGTCAGATTAAAAGTCTTAAAGCTGCGTTGTGTAACTTTTCTGGTGGAGAGTCAGTCAAACGGTTTGCATGGAATGTTCCACAGTACGGCATTAAACCTTTCTATCTTCACGGAGACCAAAAAAAGACCAAGTTACAGGTCAGATCTGTGGAGAGGCGACCCTGCTAATGTCAGAATGTCTGTTTTTCTAGGTATTTTTGAGCTAAACAAGGAGTTCATCCCGAAACCTTCTGGCTGTGAGGTGAGAGTCCAAACCTGATAAAATTTCAGGACTTTTCCATGACTTTTTCATGAGTTTTTTAACATTCAAAATACTGTGAGTCCATTTATTGTCGTCCTTAGTCCTGGTTTAGTCTGGGTTTAGTCCTAGTTTAGATATTGTTTAGTCCTGGTTTAGTCCAGGTTTGGTCCTGGTTTAGCCCTGGTTTAGTCATTTAGTCAGAATGTCTGTTTTCTAGGTATTTTTGAGCTATAAAACCACCTGTAATTGAATAAATGTAAAGTAGAGCTGTTTAATGTCACACTGTGGAATATTCCAGGCAGAACAATGACATCTCCATAGTAACAGGCAGATGGCGGACCTTCTAGAATAGAAATAGTGGCATATTCACAGTTTTGTCAGCCTCAACAAAAAGCGGTAGAGAGAGATTTGGATATCGTTGCATCCTTAAAAAGTACAGGAAGAAGATCCAAACTTCCAAGGAGTTGAATCTGAAACCTTCTGGCTGTGAGGTGAGGGTCCAAACCACTGTGCCAACAACTACTGAAGCTTATGAAGGAGGAGCTCGTGCCACAAAATTGCCATGAAATTGTTCACGCAAGACAACTATGATCTCGTGAGATTTTTTTCCCCAAGGATAAGACAAAAAAAAGGGTTAAGTGTTTGTGAGTTACATCTCTTACAGTTCCAAAATTAGCACTAGATGTTTGGATTATTGGGGAGTAACAATAACCAAAATATCATCAAGGTCTTACAGTAATATCATGGACCGTCACAATATATTGAATCACAAGTCTCTTAAATTTATTGTTGTGGTGCAGTAATAACTAAAAAAGATACAGAGGGAACTACATAGACCATGATCCTTTGCTGTTTTAGTCCAGACGACATGAAGAAATAACTGTTATTAAGCACATTGAAATCTTATTTTTGTATTAGAACAGCACCAAAGTCTTATCATGGCATTTTAAAAGAAAAAAGTAGCATGTTCACAATTTTCTAAGCAACCACAAAATATCAGAATAAATATCGTATTGTGAGATGCAGATGGTGAAAATATCATACGGCGAGATTTGAATATCGCTCCATCCCTAATGTTTAGTTGTTGCTTCAGCTTCAAAATGTTCAAAATGTCACTGATCTATATATGACAATAAATGCACAAACGACTGGGGAAAGCATTTTACAATCGAAATATCTTGAGCTTTCCCACGATATCCCAAGAAATGAAGCTCATACCGTGACCGTTGAGACTTAGATATCGTTACACCCCTACTAGAATATGAAAATATGAAATCAAACAAATAACATCTATGATGCAAAAACTGGAAAATGATTTGTAAAATGTATCTATTGGGATTTATGTTAAAATCTCGTGTCATTTTGTCGTCATGGACCCAAAATCGCCCATCAACCAATCTCCAGTCTGGTGTGACACGGCCATTTCAGACACTGTTGATGTAGAGTTTGCGAGTCGGAACATGCACAGAATATATTATTACGACAAGCCCGAGCCAAAGCGCTATCAATATTTATAGGCTGTCATCATTTAAAAATCATTATACGACTGCTGTCTTTGAAATGGAGCTGTCAACTTCAAGCAGCAGAGCTCACAGATCAGTCTGACATCCTACTTCCACGTCCCAACTTCTAACACCCGCCTCACTGGTGAATACAGGCACCGATACATTGTAAAAAACACAATCTATATTAGTTAACGTAAAGGTGCATTGTGCAACTTTTCTGGTGGAGGATCTCTGAGGGGTTCACACTCTTTTTCACTGATAACATTTCAGAACTTTTCCATGACTTTTTCATGAGTTTTTCATGAGGTTCTTAACATTCAAAATACTGTGAATGCATTTATTGTCGTCTCTTAGTCCTGGTTTAGTCCTGATTGAATCTGGGTTTAGCCCGGGTTTAGTTATGGTTTAGTCTGGGTTTAGTCCTGGTTTGGTTCTGGTTTACTCCTGGTTTGGTCATAGTTTAGTCCTAGTTTAGTCCTGGTTTAGTTATTGTGTATTGTCCTTCAGAGTTTAGTCCTGGTTTAGTCCCAGTTTGGTCCTGGTTTAGTCCCAGTTTAGTCCTGGTTTAGTCCCAGTTTAGTCCTGGTTTAGTCCTGGTTTAGTCCCAGTTTAGTCCTAGTTTATCCTGGTTTAGTCCGGGTTTTGTCCCAGTTTAGTCCTAGTTTAGTCCTAGTTTAGACCTGGTTTAGTCCTGGTTTAGTCCTAGTTTAGTCCTAGAGATACAACAATTCCATGACCATGGGCACCCTGTTTTTTCCATGTGGATGCTATTCATTTTTACAATTTTATTACCATGGAGATCAAACCAGACCAAGTTACAGGTCAGATCTGTGGGGAGGCGACCCCGCTCACAGTCAATGTCTGTTTTTTGAGATATTTTCGAGCTATAAAACCACCTGTACTTGAACAAATGTAAAGTCGAGCTGTTTAATGTCACACTATGGAACATTCCAGGCAGTGATGTATCCATAGAAACAAGTTCCGCAGTGCAGTTTTATTGTGAATACAGGACAGTTGTCTTGCAGTATGGCTGTGTAATCAGAGACTGACAGGTGGATTAACCAATCAGAGACACTCTGTTCACGTCAAAAACAACATGGAAATAAAAAGGAGAAAAATCTACAAACAGCACAGATTTTAAGAGAATCAACAATCGAAGCACCAAACTATGACTTATCTCAGGTAAAAAAAGTGTATCTTTTGATCTGCATGTTATGAGAGCTTAGGAGAGCACATGACTTCTGCATTTGAGGTGATACAATTTAGAGGCTGTGGTCAGATCAACACAATTTGGACCAAGGTTTTTCATGTTCTGTGGATATAAAGAGACAATATGACTCAGGGACAGTTCACACATAGTTCAACAGACCTAACCAACAAAATAAAACAGTAAAGAAATTGGTGTTTTAGTTTCAGAGCAGTTTCGGTGTAGTTCACTCCTCCCTGCAGGCAGATATAAGGCTGTGTACACCAGCGTCTGACCAGAAGTGAAGCTGTACTTGAATCAGTTCTGAAACTTCTTTGTCCAGTTAACACGGATTTGAACTTTTATTTTGCTATTATCATGTAGTATCTCTAATCATTATAAGGGTCAATGACGTATAGGGATTTTCAACAGGCAAGTTTTAAAATGTACTTTTTATTGAGCTTTTTCAAATATTTCCAATGTCAGGAGCATAAATCTGTGTTTAACATTTATATGAAGCATTTTTAGTGTTTTTTATGTACATGAATTGGACATTAAAAAATGTCATGTGGTGCGACTGAGAATAATCTGAAAATAGTTTCATTTTCTAAAACATGGTTGGGATGTGAATCTAAGTTGTGAGTCATATGAACATGAGAGTGAGATCTGAAAACATGAGATCTGAAAAAATGGACAGGCTCAATGAAAAAAAAAATGCAGGAAAGAGCCAAGATGCCGAGGTAGAAGCAATCAATACAAAGTAATTCGATCTAATTTAGTAACAAACAGGAAATGGTGCAGTGAAGCAATTTGATTGGTCAGAATTAACCTCATCAAACCCCGCCCACATGAGAACAGCCAATAGGAAACAGCCTCTGTCCTCCTCACTCACAGGATTGATTGCTCTTGCATCTTTGCTGTGAATTTTGACTGTTCAATTTGAGAGCTTGAAAATATCTGTGCTGAATATTTAAAAGGTGATTTGAAACACTGAAAGAGTATAACAATTCCAGCTAGTACATATTTTCTTTGATTTAAAAAGAAAACAAAGTGAGAAATTCATCAGTATTTAAAATTCAAAATCTAATGGAACAAATTATCTTGCATACACTCAGCCCATTCATGAACAGCATGTGAAAGAGTATAGCCACATTTTCTTCTGTAGTTTAACTTAACAAATGACAATGTATGCCTCCCTTTACTGTCTGCAGGGATCAAATTGGTCAAAAATATGGACACTTGGGACATTTCTTGTATAAAACTGGGACAAATCACTGGCTTTGGATAAATCTGCTGAGACAGTGGACACAGGGCTCAAAACTGGGACAATCCTGGCTAAATAGGGACGTCTGGTCATCCCAATTGTATTGTATATTTGTGAGAGCAAAACAACCACCATTCACAAAGAAAAAACGAAATCGTTCTCCATCCATAGTAATGTAAGGTCCTTTTCCAATTAAAAGTTGTACTAAACAAGTGGCAACAAGTCATATTAATTAGAAAATGATTTGATGAGGTTTTAAAAATGCAGATAACAGATATGAGCTAGTGAAATGTTATTGGTAGAGTCCCATCACGGATTGAACTGCGCGTAACGCTAATTCATTGACGTGCGAACTACGGCGTTTATTGTGAAGCGGACATAAGAGGCCAGGTTCACCAAACATCAAAAATTAATGAGATGAGATCATTCAAGCTCGTAGCATCTGCCATGACAGTATTTTGACTTTACAATGTGCAGAGAGAGAGAGAGAGACGTATCCGGGCACAACTTACAGTACGGGGCACGTAACGCGTAAAACTAGATCTTCAGGATTGGCCAAACAATATGATGAGTAACAGGGGACAATGGGAGACTCTCTGGCCCCATTGGAGTCCTTTTGAAAAGCTAAATTAACTCAATCCGCGTCCTTTTCTTCGCCCTTGCGTTTCCAAATGGGACGTCCGTGGAGCAAATGAATGGACGTACGCGAAATCCCAAGGAGACCATTCAAAACGCAAAAAATGCCCCCGTATTCACAACAAACACACACTTTATTGTACTTATAGTTGCATAAATAAACGTATAAGGTTTAAGAAGGATCTGAGCTGGTCTTAAAAGCTACGTGGCCTCGATAGCAACAACAATAGCAGCTAAACTTCCCGATGATTTGAAAAAGACGACCCTCTTTCCACTATTGTTCATGGAAACTAGAGCGCACCAAACGCAGCGATCGCTTTGCACCTTTACGCACGGCAGAAACGCAACCAAAACCACGTGAAACTATAGATCAAATACGTGATTAATCGACTTACTTATTTGAGATTGTCCATCCAGGTATTTTCTCCTCACTTTGCACTTTCTTTCCACTGAAGCGTAGCAGCGAAGTGCCCGCCTCCGACGCTCGGCTGGCCCCACCCCGAAGGCCTCCCCCCGGGCACCGAGCGGAGGGAGCAACGGTACAGCAACCATCAGTTACAGAAAGATAGATTTATTCACGTCCAAGGAAATTCTAAGCTCGGCAGCAGAACTATAGACAAGATATTTAAAGTTAAAGGTCCTAAACTGCATAAAATTGACTCTTTTGAGCTTTTAATTCACGTTATAACAGACCTGAAGTTGTGTTTTGGATTGTTTCATTCACACATTATCAGTATGTTTACACCTCCAGTGCTCAGAATGCTCAGTTTCACCTCGTAATGTCATGAAGAAGTCATTAGTTCAAGAAAACAGCCACTTTTAATATTTTGTTCAGAAGAGATCGGCAATTCCAGGGCAGAAATGATCCAATGATTCTAGAGAAGGTGCGTGGAGTTTAAAAACACAGTGGAGCACTAGGTATTATCACGTGACAAGAGTGTTTTCTGTTTTCTGTTGAAAATCCTTATACATCAATGTAGGTTTTTGTTGTAAAATAGTCCATAAATAAGTCAATGGGTTTGGTCACAGATAGAAAAGATTACATTAAAGATTTGTAACTAAACTTTTTGTATATTTAATGACAAACTACAATGTTATTAATAGGGAAATCTGTTTCTTCTGTCTGTAAAAAACACCAATAATCAAATCTTTTTTTTTTTTTTCTTTTGAAGTTTTT
>KN516587.1:13809-30691 GCA_000787155.1 Scartelaos histophorus
TGCTCTTTATTATTTGTTATTTATAGTGATGTGTGAGCTACTGTGTCCAAATTAGACTTAGACAACCTTTATTGATCCACAAGAGAAATTATTTGGACACAGCAGCTCACACATCACAGTATATTATAATAACAAAGAGTAAAAAATAGAATAAATTGGTCATAATAAATTCTAAATAAGTAGCAAAAAAGATACGAAGTCAAATAAAGCAAAGTTAAAATGAAAAATAAGCAATAAAATGTAAATTATTTCTCTTATGGATCAATAAAGTTTCTCAATGTATAGAAAAAATAAATAATAGAAATAAACAAAAGTACACTGAATACCATGGCAGCTTACATAACTGGTCTATTGATGAACTAAAGCTGAGGTACAAAGGCGCCACACTCGCCTTTTCTGTGGGCGAGTTTTGGTAAAGGGGCGGTCCACACACCTGAGAGTGTACGGCAGTGGAGAGGCCGCAGAGACGCTCAAGGATTAGCGGCTCAAAGGAAGTTTATGGCGCAGTAAAAGAACAAGTCTGAACCCGACACACTCCCACGTACAGTTAAGATTTAAGCCCAGATATAAAACTACTGGGCTGTGAATTCAGCTGCTGTTTACTGCAGAGTTAAAGAATTTCCTCATGGAATATTTTAATTATGCAATTAGATAATACAATCTTAAATATAACACCTTAACACCATTTCACAGGTTATATCTCAGAATATGAGATCCAGGAACATGTTATGAGCTTTACAATACTCAAACAAAACACAACTCCAGGCCTGTTTTTGAGGAGGGAACAACCTTCTAACATGAATTAAAGCTACAAGAGTCCATTTTGCATAATATAGGACCTTTAACAAGATACATCCCCATATGTGGGTCAAAGACATATAAGGATTTTCAATTTTAAAATGAAGTTGCTGTTGAACCTTTTCAAATATTTACAATGTCAGGCGCATAAATCTATGTTTGACATTTATATTACGCATTTTTAGTCCAAAAATGTTAATTTTGTCCTCTTATGTACTCTTTAAGCATTTTTTGTGTTTTCATGTACATGAATTGGCTACGACTTTAAAAAATGTCATGTGGTGCGACTGAGAATAACCTTAAAATAGTTTGATTTTCTAAAACATGGTTGGGATGTTAATGTAAGTTGTGAGTCATATGAACATGAGATTGAGATTTGAAAAAATGGACACACTCGGACAATATTTGTTTGAATATTATGGAGGAAATATCGATTCAAGAAAGATGAAATTTCATGTGGGACTAAAACACTTCAGGAAATATGACAAAAAAGAAAGAAAATAAATGTGATCAGATTTAGAGTCATTTTAAAGAAGTTTCAAAATCCTGAGTTAAGGGCGGACGGTCGCACCACATGAACATTTGACACTTTAAGGACAAAAAACATGCAGAATAACAATGATTTGTGAAGAAATTATTTGGTTGATGGAGGTCAGAGGTTCTACAGGGATGTAATGGGGAATTATGAAATTTGAACCTTTTGAACTGAAGAAATTGCAATTGGACACGCGTCATGTCACTGACCCATATGCTGAAAAAGAATTCTCATTCTTGCTTTCTCAAACAAAATAAGAGAATAAGAAGCAACAGTTTTATTTCCAATAAGACATTGCAGTTGGTCATTTTAAATCCAGCCCAAAAATGAACAAAATCAAAATAATAACAATAATTCACAAATTTAAACATCATTAAAAACATGTGATAAACTTTGGACCAGACCATCTGCAGAGCTGAACAGAACCAAAGGCGTCTTTGATTTGTTTAACACAAGGGGGCGCTCTGTATAATATGACATTTTGGTAGATTAAAGAAAGTACACAGGAGAGAAAAGAGAAGTTGGGTTCCATGTTTTGGTAAATTGTCACAAAAGTCAACATTTCACATTTTGATCTATTGTTTTAAATGAAATGGAAAACAACATAAATACAGATTTATTACATACAATTGTGTCAAAAGTTGTCAGTTTCAAATTTTCTTAAACAGCAAAGCCAGAACTAAACTGAGACTAAACCAGCACTAAACCAGGTCTAAGCCAAGACTAAACTGAGAATGAACCAGGATTAAACCAGAACCAAACAGGGACTAAACTGGGACAAAACCAAAATGAAGTAGGTCTAAGTCAGGACTGAACCAGGACTGGACTGAACCAGGTCTGAAGCAGGTCTGAACCAGGTCTGAACCAGGTCTGAACCAGGGGTAACCCAGAACTAAATAAATAAAATAAAATAAAAACTAAAACTAAACCAGGACTAAAGCAAAACTAAACCAGTATTAAACAAGGACTAAACCAGATCTAAACCAGGTCAGAACCAGGACTAAACCAGATCTAAACCAGAACTAAACCAGAACTTAACCCCTAACTAAGAGAGGAGTAAACCAGGTCTAAGCCAAGTCCAACCAGAACTAAACCAGGACCACAGTTTTGCTAACACCTATCAAATCACCTATCTATCAAACCAATAAATATAAAACCATTCTTCCTGCGTACTTTAACTTTAACTCCATTTTAAACTACGTGCACAAAGTATTTGGAATATTTACATTTGGTCTCAAATTTAAACTTTTGCAAAATAAAATAAACCAAAACTCCCTTGTGTATTCGGACATTCTGTACTGTACTCCCATGTTTTGTTTTTTTATACACATATTTCTGTTCATTGACTCTTAAAGTGGTTCATTATTAAAACTGATTAAGTTAACTACATAACAAAAAAGATTATTACAGTATTGCACACACCATCGCAATCTCCATTTAAAGCCACGCTATGGAACTTTTCAGGACCGGAAAACTACAATGAAACTCTATACAAATTCTTTATAATAAAATGCTATTAAAATCTGGAATCACATTTTTGACCTAAAGCAAGATTATATTAATAAAGTGGGCTAAAAAGGTGTAATACGAAACTTTTCTAATGAGGGTCCACATGGATGCGCTTCATCTACAATGTTCCGCAGTATGGCATTAAATATTGCACTAATATTTCCGTGGACGATGCCATCACCAGAAAAGTTACAAAAATCTAATCGTTTCAAAAAAATTCCAGTGCTGTAAATATTTGGCATCATGTTTTTTTTTACTTAACATAAAGTCATTTAGTAATACGGCAAATATATTTTAAACCCGGCGAAAATCGAAGATAATTTATTCCATTAGGTTTTGAAATTTTGAAGTACCATTTGAAGTACTATTTCTCAGTTTGGATTTTTTTTTACTCCGAAAAAAGGTGTTTAAATTATTTAATTCTCAATTTTTGGAGCTGAAATTTTAAGTTCAAATTCACCTTTCATATATTCAGCACAAATATTTTCAAGCATTCAAATTCAAAAGTCTAAGTCAAAGGCAAAATTTTGAAAAAATAAGTTGAAAAATAAATACATAAATAACTGAATTGAAAAACA
The DNA here is from genome assembly GCA_000787155.1 of Scartelaos histophorus. NCBI lineage: Eukaryota > Metazoa > Chordata > Actinopteri > Gobiiformes > Gobiidae > Scartelaos > Scartelaos histophorus. The sequence continues at coordinate 17,230 of KN516587.1, forward strand.
CTTGGAATTATTTTTATTAATCCATTCAAATTCAAAAGTCAAATTTTTTATATATATAAAAAAAAAGAATTTAATTTTAAACACTTTGAATTACTTTTATTCTAAATGGCAGTTAATGAAATTTTAAGTGTGCATTTCCAAAAAGTTGAAAAGTTCAAAATGAGAAATTCAACAGTATTTTCAAATTAAGATATTAACGGAACTAATCATCTTTCCTTGAAAATGAACTATAAAATGAGGCTCAGTACAGATGTGTTGTATAAGCAGCTCTTGAGGTCAAAACAAGTCAGGAAGTGCGTGTTAGCATGCTAGTTGTCGCAAAAAGCTCTTCTAAACTCATCTAGGCGAGTAATTAGGATGCTCTGTTCTGTTCTAGTTCTGTTTTTACACTTTTTTTTTAAGATGTTAAAAATCAGATGCAGCATTTTTGAGGCTTGATGCAAAGTCCTAAAAAGTTCCATATTGCAGCTTTAACCACTCATACAGTTATTATCTATTCTAAATCATACATTCACTGCAATGAAATACCCAGACATACTTTTTAACTTCACACACAAACACACACACACAGTCCCATATACGTAATGCGCAAAGTTTAGTGCCCAGAAAACACAAAACAAAACAACATTTTACATTTTCAAAATTGGAAAAACTCAAAGAAAATGATGAAATATTAACATCTCGTCCACTCGAAAGGGCCGGCTGTCTCTCGACCTCTGATTTCGACCCAAATTATAAGTCCAAGTTGAATCAAAATTGGCCAAAGTTTGAAAAGTCTCATTGGCCCGTCTCACAAAATCAGTGAGTCCATTGAAAAAAATTCAAAATCTCTGTACCTACCATTTGTGTGTGTGTGTTAACAGAAATACCCTGTCCTTGTATTTGAAGTATTTGCAGTAGTAATAGAAGTAGTAGTAGTGGTCGTCCTCGATGATGATGTGGTAGTTGGTCAGTAGGTGGCGTTAGTGGGTTCCCTCCCTGAACAGAACAGGATGTCTGCCTTGGAGCTGATGGCGTAGGTTAGGAGAAGAGACAGGAGGAGAATGCCGATGCCCACGCCCAAAGTCAGCATCTGAGGAGACAAAAACAAGTTCATCTGAGTACCTGCGGGAAGTTGGCCCCGCATCAAATGCACAAATCTACACAAAAACAGTTAATTGTGCTTCTTTAGTTTTGGAGATTATTTTATCGGTCAAATTGGGGTCAGCCAGTGCCCCTAGAAGCTTAAAGATGCTCCTGAAATGGTGCCAGTCGTTTGCGCTTTGTGCCGTTTTGTGCTGCAAAAAGTTAAGTTTCTGTTTTTTTTAAATATTAGTGGTTTTATTTTTGGACAAAGACGTCATCCAGCCCCTCAAAACGTTAAACAGCCTCAAAACAGGCAGAAAATTATATGAAACGTTTGTATTTCATTTTCTTCATTTGTGCGAGTATATTTCTAAACTGATTAATTTATTATTTTTGCGTAAATTAGATGACGTCAGCGGCTTTAGCAAACTCCACAAAACTAGTGAAGACAAACAATCTCAGAAAAGTCTGTATCAGTCTTTAGTAACTCGCTTTTGATTCATATTTGATATCAATACGGACTTTTCCACAGCCTCAGATCGTTTCTCTTCATTAGTTTTGTGAAGTTTGAAGCCATCAGCTGAGTGGAAATGACATCATATAATTTCCGCATAATTTTAGAAATGTACTAACAAAAAGAAAAGTGTCACAGCACAAAAAAGCACAAATGAAGCACAAATGACTGACTCCATTTTGGCCATTTTCGAGCTTTTTATAGCTTCCTCGGGGCTGCTGACTCCAATTTGATCGATAAAAGAATAAATATCTCCAAAACTAAAGCAGCACAAGCAAAACTTTTGGCAGCACAAAACAGCACAAATGAAACACAAAGTTTTGTTCGTGCTGCTTTAGTTTTAAGTATTAATGATTCTTTTCAAAGGTCAAAATTCAAAATGCTCTAAAACACCCATAATGGTGTCAATTGTTTGTGCTGCAAAAACGAGTATTTAAGTCAAACAAAGCCTCAGACAGAGCGGAGCCTACAGTTAGCATCACAGCTTGAATGCTGGTGACAGTTGAAAGTATCAGTTGTGATATTCCCTTGCAATGGTCTCTTGAAAAGCTGGAGTTATTGTGTATTTTGCCAAATTTGAATTAAGACCAAAAAGCACCGTCTGATCACCTGTTTTATTGTCTCGTTTCGGAGGATTTTTATGTAAATGTGCAGTAACTGCAAATTCTTCAATCATGTGGCGGTTGATAAGCTAAAAAATATATATAAACATTTTAATTTGATCATAATAAATGTCTTTAAAAGGGCCCATATTACACTATTTTAAGATCTGTTTTAATGTCATTTCCTCATCACAAACAGACCTGGAGTTGTGTTTTGTTTTATTCACACGTTTCACACACAAACCCTGCACATTTAGGCTAAGTTCTTCTGTCAAACTGAAAAAACTCTGTTCCACATTGTGATGTCATGTGGTAATCCTTTACCGTCATCTTTTGGATAATTTCAGCCCTGCAATTCCCAATCTCTATGGAACACAATGGAAAAGGAGCTGTTGAACTTGAAAACTACCATTATATGACATCATAAGGTGGAACAGAGCATTTTGAGCTTGACAGACTAACATGTGGGCAAATGTAGACGTTGTTGTAGTAATAATAAACTAATAATAAAGGTTTACTCAAACATGTGTGAATGAAACAAAACACAACTCCAGGTCTGTTTTTAGGAGGAAACAACATTATAAAATGACTTAAATCTCACAAGTTTTCTTCATCATGATTGGTGCCACTCACTCCGAACACGACAGAGGCTGACCAATAGGAGCAGTGGGAGGGAGAGTGTCCGTTTTTGAAATTTGCTACCAAAGTTACCAAAACAGCAGATCTTCAGAGGAATGAGATCACAATTCGATTTTTATCCCCATACATTTCCCAGTCCTATTTTTCACCTCTAAATCGTGACTGGCCACAAGGAAAATGCGCCCCGTGATCTTCTTCCACCTCGACTCGGTCCAGGTGGAGTAATCTGAGGAGGTGAGGAGGTCCAGGTCGAAGGCTGGAGAGATGGCAGGAGATAAACGAACTGAAGATCTGACGCAGAAGCTCTGTCTGTCTGTGGTGTTAGGAGCCAGAGCGCCCTGCACCCACATGTAACTGTACCACTGCAACACAGGAGACCAGAGGTCACACTCCAGTTTACACAAGGGGAAGGATTGTCCAAAGTATCAAAAATCAGACTCTAATCGATACTAAAACTAGTACTCAAAGTGTTGTTCTTCACAGTGACAGGGACTCCTGTGCACATTGTGTTCTGGGTGGAGTCTTCACTCACGTGCTTGCTTTCCTTATCGTCCTCTCGCTCCCTCTGGCTCTTGCAGTTTTCTTCAGTCACATTCACAACGCTCCCAGTTAAATTCGCCAAAATGTATTCGACCAAAAACGAAGGTTCGCTTCTCTGCATGTGAACGCCAGAGTAGAAGTTTGTGGGTCTGTCCACTGCAACAGAAGAACAGTTGGACCAATCACAGAGCAGCATTGAGGTTTGGGCGGAGCCAAATGCAAACTGCCCAAATGAACCAAAACAAACATGGAGACGGACTTCAGTCTATTTGAATGAAAATACAGTATAGAGCCAGGTTCTGCAGCCTGTAGCTGGAGCTCCCAGTACTTTTCCTGCTCTTCCAAGCAGCTCGTCAGGGGATTTCAGAATGAGGTGTACTAAGCTAAATAACTCAAAACTGTTGAATTCCATGAATATTACCACAGTTGCCCGACTCTGTGCACTGATAATGGATAATGGTTTATGTAATTTAAGCATCTAACTGTACCACATCTGAGGATCGCCCTCTTTCTTAAATCCATTTCTTGAGACTAAAATGAGTAACTCTCTGGCATTTTTGTTTTGTAAAAGTAGCTCACTGGTGGAAAAAGGTTGGAGATCCCTCGTATCGAGTAAAGAGTTTAGTGCATTTATGGACAGGGAAGGTGTGCTTTCCTCTGAGCTGGATTTAACTAAAGTTTGAGTGCTGATGTTGTGACACTTCAAACAGATTCAAATCATGGTCATGATGTTCCAGTTTTCTGTGTCAGTGAACGTCCCAGACAGAGTATGTGCAGAACTCACATCACAGAGACTCTACGTCAGTCTGATGTGAGCCCGGTCACTGCTTGTCTCTATGTTTATCCATCTTTATGGAGACGAGCAGGCGCCATGAGGGCGAGTTACAAATCAGATCTGTGGACTGATTCACAGAGGGAATGCATGATTTTTAGCAAGAAATATGCCTGTAACTGAATAAATGAAAGACAGATAAGTTTAAACCATAGTGTGGAACAGTGAATACAGAGAATACTCAAATGCAGAATATGCCTGATGGTAGTAAGAGTAATTTAATCCATACCACAATATTACTAGTAACTGACGTTTAAGTTCATTTAGTAAAAACATGAGTAAATCTTCACTCACCGAGGCGGCTGACGAAGTCTGAGGGAATCATCTGCTCAAACCAGGAATTTTTAGACTTGACCAAAAAGCCGTACAACAGCTGGGTCACCTGAGAAACAACAGGGAAACAACATGTTTCACTCAAATTCTACAACACATTTGTTATTATGAGGAATAAAAAGTCAAGTCCAAATTAAAAAGCCACTGTATCAGACTTGTTTCCATGTATTTGAGCAAAATGTGTCTTGCCCCAGTGCAGTAATATTATGAGGTGGGTAGTACTCAATTACATGTATTTGAGTAACTTTTGAAAACAATTGTACTTTTCAGAGTTGTACGAGTTGTGAAAATCTCTTATAAAGTGATCGTTGTGAATAATTGATGGTGATCATTTCTAATTAGGATGCTGTGAATGCATGAGGGAGGTGAGGAAGAACTTTGGAGCACTGCAAACTGTTTCAAATAAACTAGTTGTGTTTTTCATGTTCTTAAGACAGTCCAAATCAGATACAGCGTCTCTGATGGAATAAACGTACTATTTTGGGGTCTGCGGTGATGGAAGGAGCTAGAGCTGCTTCACCTCCAGCCTGAAGGAACAGAGCCTGAGCGACCAGCGTGGCCACATCTGTCAGAGCCTAAAGAAAAACAAAATTATTACATCACAAAAAAACTGATTTTACTGTTTGTATCAACACACAGATTTATGCAATTCATTATATCACCTTTGCACTGTTTGCCTTATGAATATAACTGTGATATACTGTATTTCTATAACTATATTTCCATGTTTACTTGTACATATGCATTTATATTATGTCTTATTTGATTATTTGTATTTGCCATTTCGAATTTATTATGATTACTTATATGTTTTACTTATTATAATATATTGTAATGTGTGAGCAACTGTGTACAAATAATTTCCTAAGTGTAATTGATTCTCTGCAGCTGATCAACCACACCCTATTTAAGATGACCACCTGAGCCCTCACTCTCTATTTGCCCAATAAAAATCTAGTGCCCAAACGTAGAGAAGAGTGCTGTAAAAGTGTCTTACCTTTGCAGTTTCAGAGACAAAGCTGAGCTGCTCCTCCGGGCTCAGGTCGGGTGGATAGGTCATGTTCAGGTTCTCTGGATTATCAAACATGCTTTCATAATATCTGCAGGCAAAATGCAACGCTCAGCCGACAAGAATTCAGAACAAACAAAGACTTAATCAGGATGAATTCAAGCTGAAATCCTATAGTAAGGAAAAAAACACATTTGATGGGACTCCATATTAGAAAATAAATACTGAGGATGGCCAGATACGTTTCACATGATGTTTTATTGGCTGTTGCCGTGGTGATGATTCATGGTTATGATATTGATAGACATACACATCCAATAAGAGCTGTGCACTGAAAAACACTTGGCCAAAATGTATGATATAAACACTTAAATCTATCAGAAAATGTCTATGCAGCAAGATCGTTTTACCCGGAGAAGTTCTCTTCAAATAAACTCCCACTAGACTAGAATGAATCAGTCTCTGGTGAGAGTTCATGGGCTGAAATAAGTTTATAGATGCAAAGTTTGAGATAAACAGACTTACAACAAGTTCATGACTAGTATGAATGTCCTGATAATAAATTGTTAGATGCTAAATTCTAGATATTTGTCCTTAAATCAGTCTAACATGATAGTTGTTCGTAGTCAGTCTGTATCAAATCTCTATCACTGAATCTAAAAACAAGTGAAGTGTTGCAGGGAAACTATGGAAATGGACTGGAGCTTCATTTAAACATTTATTGCCTAAATTTAAGATTATTTGAGTCATAGAAGAAATATATGTGACACTTTTTAAGATTAAACAACCAATTCAGAACAGGTCAGTAGAGAATAAACCTGAAAACAAGAAGAACCTGTGAGAAGTTTGAAAATCTTGCAGTGTGTGTTTATTTTAAAGACCCTGAAACATCACATTGTGGTGTAATTTGCATAATTGGCTGTTACGATATTAGAGCAGCTCAAAGTCGTTCAGACACCACATATGAGGAGCGCAGATTCAAAATCACCCATCCATCCATCCTCTTACCCTTATTCGGGGCCGGGTCAAAATCACATACACTGCAAATTCTCTGATCTGGTCAAGTTTTTCAAACTTATAACTAGTTATGAGGCTGCGTAATTCTAGTCTAGAGGGAGTTTATTTTAAGAAAACTTGTCAAGGAAAATTATCTTGCTGCATGGACAGATCATTTCACTACTTTTAAGTCATTTTCTGATTATATCTTAAATTTTGGCTAAGTTTTTTTGCAGTGTGGGCTCCTAATCTGCAAATTATCCTATAGTCTGTGGCGGTCTTAAGGTAATTATGCTACGATATGTCAGGTTACACAGTGCGCCTTTAATAACCGTGTGGAAACCCAAAATAATCCACACTGTTCCCCTCTCACCTGTTGGTATAGGCGGAGCGGTGATCCTGGATGACGACCCCAGGGAGAGGTCGCGCTCGGAGAAAACGCTGGAAGGACGAGGGAGGGAGAGGCTGAGACACGTCCGGTTCACTCACGGTAACGTTTGTGTTTTTGGCCACGTTCTGGAGGATTTCGATGAGCTTCCGCACCTGATGCACAGGGAAGATTCAATTTGAAACTTTAAACTGTGTAAGCCGATCCCAAGGCCTGTATATGTCACAACATTTAGTTCAGTTCAATTTAATTTATTTGAGCAACATTAAGTATTATGCTCGTCCTCCCTTAGCAGACTTTGAATACATGTTATTTTTGCACAATAGTTTAGGCAACTTTTTAGGTTTTCATTTAAGTCTTTATTTTCATTTTTTTCAGTGTTGTTCTAAAGAATCGTTTTTCATCTTGTTCATCTCGTTCCTTAAATCAAGTATTTTCAGGTAGTAGTTTATATCTAGCTTTATAAAGTAATTGCAATGTTTTGAAGTTTCCTAAATGATACAATTTTAATATTTTGGACTTAACAAATTTAAAAATAAAGATACAAAAGAAAAAACTCCAGATGTTTTGAGAAAAATAACAACATAACATGGAAAAGTGTATTCATGGGTTTCAGCTTCTGCTCATTTTTACCATTCAAAAGACTAGTAAAAGTAGAAGTATTGCATCGAAAATGTTGTTTTCAATTGTTCATCGCTATAGCAACTGTCCTAATAAGTCATTATTCTGGATAGTAGCCACAGACCTCTTCATTGATGCTGCTGTTCCTTCGAGACACAGGATCTGAGTGGAGCCATATTGGAGAATTAGAAGGTCTGATTCCCACCTGTAACAACAAGCCACAGGCTGCTTAAAACTGCAATAATAAATCTATATATCCATAGAATAAAACAGAAATAAAAGTTTAAATGGGCCTATAAATGACACAGACCTGTCCCACTTCCACCACAGAGTGAACATTGTCCAGGTCCAGAGCAAACTGCCGGTTCTCCATGTCGTACACCATTTTTGAACTGCCGATGTAGTCAAACGTCTCCTGATGAAATCCAAAAAAAGGGGATTAGCAACAGGGTTGTCACACGCACACGCACACACACACACACACAAAAAACAAAACAGTAAAATACTAATGCTAAAACTAGTATCAACACTAAATATTCAAAAAAGCATCAATACTGAAAACTGGACCTTTCCTGAATAGTTTTTGAATGTTCCATATCAGAACTAGAAGACGTCAGATGGTAATATTAAACAACTATTTATTTTTCATCAAAGAAAATCATTGAAATTCGCATCAAATATTTTCTAACTCACTTTTGACACAAGGAACGCATAAAAAATAATTTCAAAATAGTTTGAAATTGAGAATAATACTAAGCACAATAACAGGTAAGTAAAAGTGGAAACAGGAGAGTAAATAGGCTAAAGATAGGGCTGTATGTTCACACAATCAATCATTTTATATCCAAGATAAATACATTTTGTTATTATTTTTTACAAAACTGAAAAGCTAATTTGTGAAGTGGGCAGAAATCCAATAGAAAAAAAACCCAAAACAAGACGTCCAAGCGCTCTGTTTTTGGAGTTTCAAGTACTCCAGTGTGGATATAATTCTAGAAATAATGAAAGCAAGCAGAATGGACGAACCCCCTCAAAGAAGGTGTAGACGATGGTCTTGTTGGGCTGGGTCTCCTCTGTGATGTTCTTCAGAGCCTGAGCTGCAGCCAACAGAGCCACGAGACCAGACGCACTGCTCTGAGCTCCAGGGGCCAGGTCGAAGAAGAACGAACGACTGTCCAGCTGAGGAGATTAAAGAAAAAAAGGGAGAGAAGCAGAGAGAGAGGAGAAAGAGAAGTGGGGGTGTATAAAAAACTATATTTCTCATTACGCTAAACGACCTCCAGTATCTCCGTGAAGACTTACTCTGGCGGCAGCGATGACCACGCTCTGAAAGTCCTTGTGTCCTTTCTCTGTGTTGTTGATCGGACGAGTCGAAGTCCAGATGTTTGACCCTCCCAAAGGATCACACACCATCTCTGAAAAATGCAGAGAGGAGCAGAGGAGAAGATCAGAGGAGCAGAGGAGCAGAGAAGCAGAGGAGAGGGTCATAGGAGCAGAGGAGATGGTCAGAGGAACAGAGGAGATGGTCAGAGGAGCAGAGGAGATGGTCAGAGGAACAGAGGAGATGGTCAGAGGAACAGAGGAGAAGAGGAGAAGGTCAGATGGAACAGAGGAGAGGGTCAGGTGAAGCAGACGAGAAGGTCAGATGGAGAAAGGAGCAAAGGAGAGGATCAGAGGAAGCAGAGGAGAGGATCAAATGGAGGAGAGGAGCACAGGAGAGGGTCAGATGGAGCAGTGGAGCAGAGGAGAAGGTCAGATGGAGCAGAGGAGCAGAGGAGAAGGTCAGATGGAGAAGAGGAGCAGAGGAGATCAGATGGGGCAGAGGAACAGAGGAGAAGGTCAGATGGAGCAAAGGAGCAGAGGAGAAGGTCAGATGGAGCAGAGGAGCAGAGGAGAAGGTCAGATGGAGCAGAGGAGCAGAAGAGATCAGATGGGGCAGAGGAACAGAGGAGAAGGTCAGATGGAGAAAGGAGCAAAGGAGAGAATCAGAGGAAGCAGAGGAGAAGATCAGATGGAGCAGAGGAACAAAGGAGAAGGTCAGATGGAGCAGAGGAGAAGGTCAGATAGAACAGAGGAGAAGCTCAGAGCAGATGGAGCAGAGGGTTTGTGTAGTTGATACCGGGGCTGATGCTGAAGTCGTTCTGGATCTTGTTCCTCCTGATGCAGGTGGGGGTGTCTGTGACCGCAGACATGTGAGAGAACAGCTGCATCGCACACAGGGGGTACTCAGGAGCACTACCGTTCACTCCCACGTTATGTTCCAAGTAACACTGCAAAACACAAGTAGTAGTAGAATTAGTATTAGTAGTGATAGTAAGAATGAGAGGAGCAGAACGAAACAAATTATACTTTAAAATATAACTACTAGCAAAGGGCTCACTTGAAAACCAATATAAACGGTGTCGTACCTGCCGTATGACCTGAGTGTCGTTGTCGTCCTTTAAAGAGAAAATGGGGAAGTCGAACTCTTCGTACGAAAGGCCGTTTCCCAGAGGGTTCCATACACTCCCGTTACAGTGAGCGTACGCAGGGTCATACTTCTCTGTGTACACGCCTGGAGGAACAACACAGAGAACATCTATTATCACCACGTTTAAAGTGAAAGGCCTTTATTCTTACCAGGTTTATAGAGTTTTAAAATAGAAAATGAGGAGAATATTGTAGATAAAATATTGTCTAGATTTGGGTCAATGACATATGAGGATTTTCAACAGGCACGTTTTAAAATTTTTGTTTCTACTGAACTTTTTCAAATATTTCCAATGGCAGGTGCATAGATCTATGTTTGACATTTAAATGAAGCATTTTTAGTGTTTTTTATGTACATGAATTTGCTTCAACCTTAAAAAATGTCATGTAGTGCGACCAAGAATAACCTAAGTTAATCTAAGTTGTGAGTCATATGAACATGAGATTGAGATTTGAAAACATGAAAACATGAGATCTGAAAAAATTGACACATTCTGACAATTAGTTTGAATATTATGGGGGAAATATCTATTCAAGAAAGATGAAATTTCATGTGGGACTAAAACACTTCAGGAAATATGACAAAAAAGAAAGAAAATAAATGTGATTAGATTTAGAGACATTTTAAGTTAAGTTTTAAAATCATGAGTTAAGGGCGGACGGACCACATGAACATTTGACACTTTAAGGACAAAAAACATGTAGAATAACTCAGGATTTGTGAGGAAATGATTTGGTTTCATATTTGACACTTAAGGACAAAAAACATGTAGAATAACTCAGGATTTGTGAGGAAATGATTTGGTTTCATGGAGGTCAGAGGTTCTACAGGGATGTGGGGAATTATTATCACATTTGAACCTTTTGAACTGAAGAAATTGTAATTGGACACACGTCATGTCACTGACGCTCAAACATTTGCCTCTTACAAAAATCAAAGATGCACTATGTCAGTTTGGGCATGTGTGATTTAATATAACGTCATTTATTGCAGACTATATTGTTTGATATTTTCAGGCAAATTACGTTAATTAAAGTTGAAATAAATGAAATACAAAATGGAAACGTCATTGTTTTTCTTCAAAATATATTCAGATTTAAAGGCGCACTGTGAGACATTTCTAATGGAGCGCCTGCCACCTACACACATTACACGTCAGATCTGTGGAGAGACGTCCATATTCACAAGAATTCATTTATTTTTGAGCGACAAAAATACTTGTAATGAATAAATGCAAGATGGAAATGTTTAATGTCATACGAGGTAACATTCCAGGACAAGTAATAACATCTCCATGGAGACAAGTAGGAAGGGGATCTTGTGTAGTGCATCTTTAATAGAGTCAGGACCCTTTACATTTTTATTTTTACATATACAATTTCAAACTTGTTGGGTGGGATTCTGTTGTAGTTTTGCTTCACCGGAGTCTTACATTCCCCTTACTGCCCTACAAAGGCACAACGCAAAATAACATCAAGTTTGGTTTAGTCATTTAGGGGGTATTTGTGAAAAATATTGAGCTCAAAATTTAAATTTGGCAATTAATGTATCTGCCTTTGTACCATGAGCCAAAAATAAGGAGTCGTGCAAAGGCAAAAGGCGCAAACTGTGTACATTTTGCTTGTGATTTAATTAAGAAATACATTTGATTTTAAAATTCAACCTCTCGGCTTCTTCTTTTTGTTGTGGCCTTGGCACAGGATTTTAACACATTAAATAAATATACCTTTGTATTCCATTATACTTAAATTATCTTTAATGTGAAAGTATTTGGTGTACTTATTCATACTGTACTAAACTGCCAAGTAATTTGTATGTGTGTTTCACTGTGGAAGTGTTGCCACACTGTCCTGATCAGCACTAAATAGGAAATCCATAGGTCTTCTATAGAATTTAAAACAAACACCATGAAGACTAGACCTGGGTTAGGTGTTCTTAAAATGGATGTAAATATGGTGAAAATCAAGTAAATAATGATAATGTCAGTTACTGTCTTTTGCCTTTGCACAACTCATTTTTGGCACATGATACAAAGCCAGAGTACAGTAAATAAGGGTCAAAGGTCAATTTTGAGCTCTACATTTTTGCATATAAATATTTCTTCATTAAAATGACTAGTTGTCAAATTTTGGGAGTTCTCCCTATTATACTTTTGTCTGGACAAAACAGAAACTTTGAAATAATTTTTCTCAGGTTTTCCACACCCTTGGGGTTAAGGTCTTCTGCCTCTGAAGGGCAGTGTCCTTCTCTACATATTGATGCAGTGATATTCAGGGGCAGGTTTCTGTTTCACCTGTGTTCTCATTGGGGCACTGGGTGTGAGGAGAGAAGCCGCCGGGTAAGTTTGTGTTTGGCTCGATCACAGCAACACCAGCCACTCTGCGAGAGCCGCTCTTCAGTTTCATCATGATCGACCTGAAAAACAAAGACATACAAAGGTTAATTAGGCCAGAGGAAATCAAAGAGGAGTGTATAAGATTACTACACCACGCCTAAAAACAGAATATCCACACAACAATATTAATATTTTGCTTTCGATTCAGTAACAAACTAGACCTATGGACTTTGAGGCCCAAATCAGACTCTTATCTGATGTGTTCTAATGTAGTTTCCTCATCATAAACAAACCTGGAGCTGTGTTTTGTTTCAGTCGCACATTTAACACACAATCTCTGTAGAATTTTTTCAAACTTTTTTCAAACTTACAAACACCTTCACTAACAACAAAATGGAAGTAGATGTACACAGACTAATAATAAAGGGCAACTCAAACAACATTTTTTCCCTACTTTTTCCTCATAAACAGCCCTAATATAAAAATAGGTAGAACATTTATATTTAATTTTTTAGCCAATAACGGCCTCTGGTGCAGTACCTGGTGAAGAGCGCCGCCTCCAGGATGACCATATATGGAGGGCTGGGGCCACTGCTGAGGACCCACTCGAGGTTCTCCTCCGATTCAAGAACATGGAGGACGCCCACATCTCCGTTAAGAGAGGCTGAGGCGGGAGAGAGGAAAGAGAAAAGAAAGAGAGAGAGAGAGATCTCTGTAGAATTTTTTCAAACTTTTTTCAAACTTACAAACACCTTCACTAACAACAAAATGGAAGTAGATGTACACAGACTAATAATAAAGGGCAACTCAAACAACATTTTTTCCCTACTTTTTCCTCATAAACAGCCCTAATATAAAAATAGGTAGAACATTTATATTTAATTTTTTAGCCAATAACGGCCTCTGGTGCAGTACCTGGTGAAGAGCGCCGCCTCCAGGATGACCATATATGGAGGGCTGGGGCCACTGCTGAGGACCCACTCGAGGTTCTCCTCCGATTCAAGAACATGGAGGACGCCCACATCTCCGTTAAGAGAGGCTGAGGCGGGAGAGAGGAAAGAGAAAAGAAAGAGAGAGAGAGAGAGAGAGAGAGAGAGAGAGAGAGAGAGAGAGAGAGA